>JAENHJ010000412.1:0-284592 GCA_025330945.1 Mucuna pruriens
ACAAGTTACGTATTGCTAGAGTAGAAATTCAGTGTATTTAGGATTTGTTAGGATTAGCATATCACAGCTCATGTATATATAGGAGGAGTTGTGCACTTTACATGTCCCAGTTCACTTAATTCCATATCATCATACCCACTTTCTCGCTCTATCCATTTTCACTGCAGCATGATGTCATTGGTGTTTCTCGATCGAGAAGTACAGGTTCGAAAGACTGTGGAAGTCAAAGTCTGCCAGAGGGACCGATCAGACTACTGACGCACTCCCCAGGAGCTGATCCTCAACGCTCAGGCTAACAGAGAGGTGAACCACCACCATCAACCATACATCGTCATGAAGATGGATTCATCTCGAATTCGTAACCACCGTATTTGTGTCTCCATTTCTGTTAATCACTCAGTCTTGCCAACTCTTATCTCCATTCTCCTCTCTACTTTAATTCATGATTTGATCCGCATGACTGCAATTAAATTAGAACAATAAAAGGTTAAGCCACCGAACTGCTTGACTAATTTAGCAGTAATCATTTGGCTTATTGTTAATCGAGAACCCAAAATCAGTTTCAACTTAATCCCTAACCAACCGATGAGGCAGCACTACATAAATCCTCTGATGGTAATGGACCTGTCCTTGCCATAAGACTTCCCAAGGATGATATGGACCAGAGAACCTGAGTGTGTGAACTGGACTGAACTTGGGATTAATGACTGAATACTAACAATGTTATAATAATACACACATAACTAGTAACAAGTAGTATATGATTACTGCATTCATAGTCTAGCTTACTTTGCTTTTATCATATTCTGAACCCTGTTTACTAATTTAGTTGATGACAAAGATAGTTCATCTCTGTATGGCTCGTCTGCATTTCGCCTGCTACACCAAGTCGATATTCGCCGAGATCATTCAGCCCGCCTGCTTACTGACTGTGCCGAGGAGAGTCAACACTTTACATCTCAAATTCTACGTCACTTCACTTCACACCAAGTGTCACAACTGAACGCATCTGTGCTCTCGATGAAGAATGACCTCGCTGCTATGTAGTATAGTTAGCTTTAGTTATCTGGATACGTCAAACCCGACCGAAAAATATCATTATCAAATCGCAGCATGGTCAGCTGACATGTTCTTTTGTGCTCCTTTGTGTGCCAAGTTAAGGAGGTCGAATCCTCGAGTCTCAGAAGAGTGTCCGTCGAAAGTCAGTCTCTGGGAAGTCTTTAAATTTGCTCATGTCTGTCCGTTTACTTTTTGGACTTCTATATAAAAGCACGTTGAGTATATTTGTTTTTCTCTCGCGTGAATTCACCGCAACAAAGAATAGAGAAAAGCGAAAACATTTATTTCAGTGTTACTAGCATTTCTGGTTCTGCTATTCATTGCATCTTTCTTTCTTTGCATTGCATTCTGATTTAATTGGCATCTTTGTTTATCACTCATCTTTTGTACTTCAATTCTGCATTTACTGTTATCATAAGCATTGTTTTCAATTTCGATTTTTCTACAACATGCACAATGTCATGATCAGAGTAATTTGAATCTACTGTATGCCTCGTGACCCAGAAACAGAATTCAACTCCACAGTAGATTAGTAAAATTAGGAACGGCATGTGAAATACTAGTATTAATATAGATTCTGAATGACTTTAACCAGTTTTACACTGATATTTTTGTTTTGTTGAGATAAAGTCAGTTTTGACACCTATGGTTGGGAATTGCATGGGTTGTGTCAACTTCGGTGCATTCAATACCTACAGCTGAGAAAGCTCAAACATATGAGTTAAAATCTGTCTTTGTGGGGTAAGTTTGTTGTCTTGGAGTGAAAGTTATCTCACATGACTTAAAAGAATTATGTTTTTGTTCTACAACGAGGTCATGTGAGCATAAGACTACATCAAATTTAAGATTTATTTCTCCTGAAGATCAGGGCGATTGCTGTATTAGTATTTTTCAATTGGGGAGATATGAAGATCTTTTTGAGAAATTTTCGAGATCCCGGCATAATGGCCCATTGAGAATATGATAAGAAACATACAGTGAAACACTGCACTAGTATTGGGAGAGTGTTCAACAAACTTCAAAGCACCTGTCCACATCACAGATTAGCGAACAGTTGCTGATCCATTTCTATGAAGGATTATCGCCGATGACGTAAGATGACAGACAAGGAAATGATGAAACGCCAACAAGAGCATCTAATATCTGATTTAATATGGTATAACACACAGCAGTTTGGGATCATAGGCTGCACCACCACAGATGCAGAATGAAATTTCCAGTCAGAGGTTGAGAATCAGCTGACCGACTCAATATCATTATGAGGCAGCTTGGACAACACCAACCAACCAGCATAGTATATGTATTTTGTGAGCACCCTACTGAAGTGTGCCCACTTCCAAGAAAACCGAAGCCGGACCAATCTCGAGAATGTTGGTTTAGGTGATTAGCACGGGAAGCAACTGCATTTGACCTGCCATTTACACCAGCAACATGGGAGACAATATCATGTGACCAACCATGACCATATACTTCAACACTGATCCATCAGAGGCACATGTTATCAACAGTCGCATCAAGTATCATCAAGCCTCGCCCAACAAACAACAACAATATGTAGAGTAGCCATACAAGGCAACTTCTACTGATGAAGCAACAAGTAACCTCGGGAGTTCCAAGTAACCTGATGCTATTAAACAGGTCCCTGGCACCTAAAAATTCCTCGGAGAAATTATGTGTACACAAAGAAAACAAAGGGAGCATGAAATTGATCAAGCTTTTGACACACATGAATGAAGCGCTACCACAAAAGCCACTTTTACAAAGAAACAGAGACTTCGAGTCTTTTCGCCCCATACACCATCGGCGATCGCACTTTAATGCCATGTTGACCTGGGAGTTTAATTAATGTCATGCCAGCATCACCCAGGTCCCTCGAATGGGTGGATTGAACCAATAGGATGACCATTCTCAGGCTGGCAACAAGGCATTGTCCAGCCCTCTAGAGTCTCGAGATGTCAAGTCAATAACCAATATTTCAGCCTGATTTTACGTGTTGTGGAGGACGAAAACATCCGGAAGAATCCACCTTTACCTCTTTAAATTTATTGTACCAGAACAAAGATTGACAGTATGCATGACGCTTCCATGGGAATTTAAGAATCTGAAGGCTGAAGCTATGAAGCACCCAACCTGAAGACCACTTTTGGCATGATATATTGATGAACTGTTGAAGAAGATTTCAACCAATGGTATGAAAACATTGAAGAATTGCTGAGAATGATGAAAGCAGTTGCCCAAGAGTTACACATTAGAAGAGGCCGACGATGAGGAAGCACAAAGACCTTTCCAACTTCGAGGACAATCATAGTGACAAATGTTGACTTGGCTCTGAAGTGAAACTGTCCAATTGTTAGATCAAGTTCTGCAGCACAGAACGCTATATTTAATGAAAACAAATGCTGAAGTTGAAAAAGTCTTCCATTGGCACACTGCTTATTACTCATTGCCGAGAATTTAGCCGTTTAAAGAGGCCGAGTCAAGGAAGAAATGAAAGTCAACTCTTACCAAGAGTTTAAATAGCAAGGCCGACACGTTTATCGAGACTGACCGGCAAATCACAGACCAGACACAGGCTGAGCGGTAGAATCTATTGTTCCATCCGGACCTGAAGGAGCGCAAGCCAAGCGTCGACCTATCTCGACCAGAACCGGTCAACATGTCCAGTTTCCGGCCGAGGCAGGTCAAATAATGTCAACACTGGTGCTTAATCAAGATCAAGTCGGCCAGTCAGATCCAAACACAGAACTGAAAATCTCTATTACCACTACCACCCATAGAATTGTAAACATTGTCGGTTACCTGAAATATGCCTACTAGACATGAAATAACAACTCTTTGCTATCACAGCACTGGCTGAGAAAGCAAGAAGACAAGCAGCCGGAGGTCCAAGGCAACATAAGAAGGCAATAGGTGAAGTTTCTGACCCTAGCATAAACCTCCAAGATGCATAGAACATCATGGAGGAGGAACAAGCCCATAAGGCAACAAAGAAGGAGACCGAATCATCGCTTCCCGACGTGAGCAGACAAGTTCGTAAGGACATCTACCCATTCGAAATAATCATGCAGCCTCTGCTTCAGTGAAAATAAAGAAGTCCGATGACTATCATGAAAATCAGCAGGATTTAGCTGGTACCAACAAGATTCAGAATACCAAGTAGTATGACAGATTACGTAAGACAAACCAAGCAACTGCAAGTGATCACTTCTTTCTCCGCTTTTCATTGACCAAATACTTTAAAGTTAGCAAAGGAGATCCCATTGCTTTCTGATAGATTCTCACAGGCTATATGCAGACTACATATTCCTGAAGATCAACATAAGCACAAATTTTCACCTATTAGTACTCATGCATACACCATTATTTGGCTTCATAAGATTAACGTTGCATATATCTTCTGATTTCATGCTGCAGGACTGATGAGAATGATCTATCACTGCACGATGACTAGCATGCTCAAATAATTCATTGAGAAATAAGAGATGCATTGACAGAACCTCATGCTCAATTTTGAAAAATGTCACTTCATGGTGACTGCAGGAATAAGTGTCAAAGCGATGAATCATACACAGACATCTCAAAGTGGACCTCAATAAGAGTGCCATCGATAGCAACTCATGAGCTTAAGAGGACAACCGTTAGCTAAAAATCCAAAATTAATGGTCAAAAACCCCGGAAGTAAAAACATATGACTGCTGCCTAATCAAGATTCTTAGCTAATTATCTCTTTCATTGCGTGTTCAGCCAACCAGCCAGAGACGTACAGCTGAGAGACTGCCAAAGCTAAGACTCTCTACCGCAAGAACCGAGTCGTGAAGATCCAGTGAACTCCACGTCGCAAACTATTAGCCACCCTGACACAACTCACGCCTCCACTGCCACTTGTGAGTAACTTTGCAACGCAAGTAGAATAGAATTTTGCTTGTAATTCTGTTAAAGACGTTAGTCAGGCCTAACCTGTATAAATAAACGAAACTCCTGATGTAATAGGGCTTTTGGCATTCAAAACTTTCCCGCGCCCCATACTCTAATTCTTCCTCCATTCACTTGCAGAACGGTGCTTTCAATGGCATTTCTCCGATTAAGGAAATGAAAAGCTAAGGATCGAGTAGTCAAGATTACCGTAGAGAGACCGATTGGAGTTCCAACGCACTGAGGATCCAACTCAACTCTAACAGCGTAAGTGAACTATCACCGCCGTCCATAGCGATCATTGTGGGAAGATCGAGCCACCGAATCCAAGCCCCGTGGTTCAGATTTTATTTCAATATCATGAGCGATTTCAATTCTAAACTCCATTGCATTTCGATGTTTAAATTCAATTTGTTCATGATTGCATTTGGGTAATAGAACAAGGTTAAACTGAACTGATTGGAATTGGTTTAACTATTTCAGAGATAATCACTTAATGACAATTAATTTGAGACTCTAAATCAGCTTTCTGAACTCTCAATTCCACCAACAGACGAGGTAAAACGATTGTGTAAATCCTGGATGGCATGAGACGGATTCGTGGCGATTTGCCACATAAGACTACTAGAGGCTGATATGGACTCAGAATCGAGTAAACGAACCAGAAAACCTTGGATATGGGACTGAACTTGGACACAGTAGTAATATTAGTCTCTAGAACAGTATTCAACACATTAATTAGTCTCAATTTTGTTTGTACTGATTTAATCAATCATTCATTTGGTCGCCGAAGTCCGAGATGCAGATAGTCCTCTGTAGCGCCGTCCCGCACTCAGCGAGACTCGAGTCGGATCGTCTCGCGAGATCAATCTGCCTAGTTCTACTCTAATGCAACTCAGCCAGTGCTGAGGTGAGTCGAGATCCACACCTGAGATTTCGGTTTTCGTATCGCCTATTGAAAATACTGAGCTGAAACTGCACCAGGTCTCGGAAGAATGTAATCTAGGAAATATGCTATGGTTAGCTTTTTTAGTTATTCTGATAAAGTGTTGAAAACGACACCACACAAAAAAGCAAGTTTTATCAAATTGGCGCCATTGTCTGTGACACAAGTTTCTTTTGTGGTGTTTCAGTGTGCCAAGTAAAACCAATCAATGAAGTTGGGAAGTTTTATTTCAAGATTTGTCGAGTCGAATTTGTTGATAATTTTAAACGTGAATTCACACAATCAAAACAAGTACATGTATTATGATATGAATAAATTTAATTCTCAGCATCTATATACAAAATTACTTGACTTCATTACATTCAGCATTACATACCTAATTACATCCCATTATTGTTACTTTTAAGAATTTGCAGATGATGACTTTAGGACCTAATTCAATCAGATACTTTTTGATCCTGAGATAGAACTAACTTATTGAAGACAAAGAAAATTAGAATACCACAGTAAATATTAGTAATAGTGTAAACTGCCGATAAATCTAATCATTCTTGTACTAACATTTTCATTAATAGTACTGGAGCACAACTTTACAGAGCTGTGGCAGATGGAAAATCTTAACAGACATCAGGAGCTAGCTACACTGTATGGTAGCTCAACCATGGTGTATCCAGTATCCACAACTGAGCCGGCTCAGACATATGAATTGAAGTCTGATTGATACATTTGCTGCCTAAAGCTTCATGGTCTGCAGGAGAAGAATTTCACAAGACCTTTTAAAGAACTCTCACGCGGTTTGTTCCACGATGAGGCCGCAAGGAATCAGTAACACTACATCAAGATGAAGGCATTTCCATTCTTCTGGATGGAGCTGCAAAGGATTGGCTATATCTGCAGCCAGCTCTCTTCAACACTTGGGGAGATATGAAGGACCTTCCGAAAAAAATTTTCCCAGCCTCTAGGATCGCGATTATAAGGAAGGAAATTCATGGGATAAGGCAGCACACAGGAGAAACTTCTGACGAGTACTGGGAGCGCTTCAAATGCTTCCAGCCACCTGTCTCCTCACCACCAGATCGCCGAGCAAATCGCTGATCCAATACTTTTATGAAGGATTATCCATGATGGACAGAAGCATGATTGATGTCGCCAGTGGAGGAGCACTAATGGACAAAAACACCAGTAAAGAAGCAAGGCATTTGATCTCTAACATGGCAAGCAACACTCAACAATTTGGGATTAGAGGGTCACCCGCTCTGGCCAAAGGAACTAAACGCGGCAGCTCTCCAAACCAAAGGCTGGAGAACCAGCCGACTGAACTGACATCTCTCGGTATAGACAACTATTGTTAGTCAACATCACCCAACCATGGCAGCAAAAGTCAGGGTATATGTACTCAACAGAGCATCCAACTGATATAAAGCCCCATTTTGCAAGAAAACCGAGTTCTAGCCAAACCGAAAGTGTGGAGCTGTAGAGATTTCAATATGGGAAGCAATATCAGAACTGGCAACTGACAACCAATCATATGGGAAACAAACCATTCCGGCCCAACCACAAATAGACCATATGCGACTCAAAGAGCCGGATTCATGCCGAATTCGGCCTACGGACAACTAGTTATCAGCAACCAGTTCACAATACTCAACATCATCCTTCCCACCTCAAAGAACAGAGAACTCCTACCCAAGATAATCCTCCATCACTAGAAGATTTAATGAAGCAGCTTGGCAAGTAACATAGAATTTCAGCAATCAGAAGCTCCAAAGAATTTACAATTCCTAGCAAAAATATGACCGCCACCATCCAGACTCAAGATGCAATAGGTCAGCTGGCAAACACTGTGGAGAACTACAGTCAGCCGAAAGTAACCTTCCTCCCAATCCATTCCAAATCTAAGAGGAATGCTAATAAGAATACTGTGAAGCGGCAAAGAATTACCTCAGCCTGCAGACAAGAGCCAGCATCAGGCACAAAGAACAAGATGAAGCCGACTCAAGTGACAGCCGACTCACCGCACTCAGACAAAGGTCCCATTACCATTTCCATCCCAACTGCCTCGGCGAAAAGCCAGATTTCCGATGACGTCGCTGTCAAGATGTCTTTGAAGGTGGAAATCAACATTCCACTTCGATGCTATTGCTACAAAATACTAAAATCTCAAGGAATTATGCTGCTCACAAAAGAAGGAAGTCAAGGGAGAATTCGAGAATTTGAGGTGTGGTCTCAAGCTTAACCAGGAACCACCCCACCTGGAGGAATTCCCCACAGGTCTTGCTGCAGAGAAATGCCGAGATTCTCAGCCCCATGCACCATCCGTGGTGACTCCACATTCGCTGGGATGCTATGTTGACTTAGGGGTTGCCAATCAACGCCATGCCGGTACCAACTTATAGGTCCCTCAATCTTTGGAGATCTAGAACCCACAGGGATGACTATACAACTTGTTAATAGAAGTATCGCAACCCCGGGAGTTCTCGAAGATGTCCGGCCCAAGTGGGATGAATTAACCTTTCCAGCTGATTTTTACGTGTTCGACATGAGGACGAAGTCATCAGAGAAAGGATCAACATTGATACTGGGGAGACTATTTTTTAATGACAGCAAAGACGAAGATCGACGACATGCCGGAACACTTCTATGGAATTCTAGACACACCTAGCTGCCAGCTTCAATATCTTTGAAGCTATGAAGACTCCAACGAAGACCACTCACCTTTTAGATAGATATCATGGAAGAATTAGTGGAAGAATATTTCCAACTGACAACTAAAGGAGGAATGGAAAGATCTTATTGAACTGATGCCACCTAGAAGCTGCTCAAGGTCGACCATGGGGAAGCACTGGACCAAATTGAGGAAGATCACATCAGCAGAATTTGACATTTGAAAAGAATTAACTGAGTTAATAAAATCAAGTTTGCTATCCTAAGCCCTCAGGAGAACAAGAGCAGTGCAGAAGTAAAAGGTTTAAACTAGAAAGCCTATACCAAATAAGAATCGCAACTATATTCACAAATGTGAAGTCGGCCAAAGAAGTGCCGAAGTCAATGTCAGTCAAAAGTCAACCCGGCTAACGAAGTCAAACACAAAAGCCGACACCCAAACCATCTCGCCGTTGAAGACCAGACTGAGCTCATTGCTTCACCTGACTCAAGACCTAAACCATAAGGAGAGTCGAGGCCGACTCTACCCAAATCGGGAAGCCAAACAAGCCTTCCAAGTCGCATCCAGCACCACAAGGCCGAGTCCATAACGGCAATCATGATGCCGAATCAAGAAACAAGCCGGCCAGCCGGGATCCGAGAGTCGTAACTCGAGAATCTCCATCTCCACCACCCATGGAATGAAACCACGCTTCAGCCATATTTAAAAATATGCTTTTCTGACAAGGAACAACAGCTCCCAATATCATTGCAAGCAACCTCCTCCCAGCAGAAGACAAGCTGTTAGAGTCCTGCAACACAAAACAGGCAATTGGGTGGAAACTTCGACCTTTCCAGGTATCAATCCTCCATGCATGCACAGAATATTAATGGAGGAAGATATTAAGCCCATAAGCAACAACAACGAAGACTGAATCCTACCATTCTAGATGTAGTCAAGAAAGAAGTCACAAATACTTTTGCTGCGGTGCATCATCTACCCCATCTCAAACAATGGGTGAGTCCTCAGTGTAGTGTGCCAAAAGAAATCAGATGACCACACAAAACCAACAAGACGAGTTGGTACCACGAGATTCAGCAATACCATGTATGCGATCAATTATAGAAAACTAAATCAGGCAACCCGCATGATCATTTCCTTTGCCTTTCATTGATCGATGTTAGAAAAATAGGTGGAAATCCCATTATCGCTTTCTCTGATGGGATTTTCAGGATACAAATACACATAGCACCTGAAGATCAGCATAAAACCACCTTCACATGCTCCCTTTACTCCATACACTAGAATGCCATTCTACTGCAATGCTCCGAGTACATTCCACATGCATGATGAGCATATTCTCGGACTTGTTCTGTGAGTGCATGGAAGTGTTTATGGATGACTTCTGCATATGCCGACTATTTGAAGCATGCCTGAACAACCTGCCCAAGTGTGCCAAGAGATAACCCAAACGAACCGGTTCTAAATTTTGAAAAGTGTCATTTCATGGTGACCCAGGGAATAGTACCGGACACCTAGTCTCCAACAAGAGGCATCGGGCGGACAAGGCGAAAATAGACATAATCTCTTCACTTCCAAACCCCACCTCCGTAAGTGAAGTTCGCCATTTCTAGGATATGCAGTGATTCTATGTGAAGATTCATCAAGGATTTCCCAGCAAATTGGCTCGCCTGCCCAAACTCCTACGTATGTGTGCACTTCAACTTTGACCAGCCCCGCATTATAGCATTTCAGAGCTGAAGAAAAAACTTACGCCCCGCACTCCATCCTCGCAAGCACCAAGCCGGGACTCATTTGAACTCACGTATGCATTTATCTAATTCCTGGGCTCTCGAGTCGTTTTGGCCAGAGAGCACTTAGTCGGCCAACAACATGTTATCGCATAGCGCCAGAACTATAGACTGGCCCAGCAAAACTACACAACAACAGAGAAGGAACTCCTGGCAATTGTGTTTTGCCTTGGATAAGTTTCGCTCCTACCTTCTCGGTTCCAAAATAGTTGTATTCTCCGATCACGTTGCTCAAGTACTTGTTGAAGAAGTTTGATGCAAAGCCGAGACTGATCCGGTGATGCTTTTCTCCAAGAATTTGACTTGGAAATCAGAGACAAGAAAGGTTTGAGAATGCTGTAGCAGACCACCCAAGCAGGATTGAAGGAGAGAGCGAACAACTACCCATCCGAGACGAAGTTCCCTTGACGAGCAACTCCTGCATATCAAGTCGGCCCCACCATGGTTTGCAGATATTGTAACTTCGTAGCTACATCTCACTTCCACCCACGGCATCTCGAACTACAAGGAAAAGATCCGCAGTGATGCTAAGTATTACGATGGGATGACCCTTATCTATGGAGATTATGCAATGATAAGATCATCCAGTGTATTCCCGAGACCGAGATCAAGTTTGGTCCTTCATCTGGCCACTGCCTCGAGGAGGCCACTACGGCTCATCTTTGACTACTAGAAAGTGCTTGATTGCGGCCTCTATTGGCCTTCCATTTTCCGAGACGCCATAAATTGCTTCCACTGCGATGATGCCAAAAAAAGCAGGATGGCCCTGAGTAAAAAGGCATGAAAATGCCCCAGCAGCCTAATCCCTATTACGCGGAAGTCTTCGACGTCTGGGGCATAGATTTTAAGGGACCTTCCCAACCTCCAATAGCTATTCATACATCCTGCTTGTGGTTGATTATGTATCAAGATGGGTAGAAGCCATCCCCCCAGAACCAATGATGCCACAAGTAGTAGTGGACTTTCAAGTCCAACATTTTTCAGAGGTTCGGGGTTCCAAAGGCGCTCATCGCGACTGGGGAGTCATTACGTAATAGAGCTATGGCTTCCCTTCTTCAAAAATATGGGGTGGCACAGATAGCCACAAAGATACCACCCTGCACTAATGGGCAAGCCGAGGTGTTTAACAGGAAATCAAGCATACCTGCAAAAGATGACAAATCCCAAGGGAAGGATGGAGCAGACTTGAAGATGCTCTATGGGCACATAGAACAGCATGAACACCTCTCTCGAATGTCCCCATACCGAAGTTGCTGCAAAGCTTGTCATCTACCTGTAGAGCCTGAGGCACAAAGCTTACTGGGCTGTCAAGCAATGCAACATGGCTTATGACCAAGCAGGAGAACATAGGAAGTTCCAACTTCAAGAACTAGATGAACTTCCTTTCGTTTCCAAGGAAAATGCTAGGATCTACAAGCAAAAAGGTAAAAAATTCCATGATGACCAGATCTGGAGAAAAGATCTCCACATTGGCCAAAAAGTGTTGTTGTTCAATTCACGATTAAAACTCATACTGGTAAGCTCAGGTCCATGGGATGGACCTTTTATTTATTACTAACGTGTTTCCCCATGGTGCAGTGCAGCTTAAGGAAGAACATACTAATCGCACCTTTCAGGTCAACGGGCACCAAGTTAAACCATTCCTCGAAGGTCCAGCACCAACAGGAGAAAACATGGAGAATATTTCCTTGGTGAAGCCGACTTCCTCGATGGCGCCTAGGCCAACTCGCCACCATGGAGGCAATGTTGAGACTAAGTGTGGGGGAGCCGGATCAATCCCGCTCCATATGCCCTCCTCCTCTCTTTTCCTTCTTTTAAACTTTTTAATACTTCCTTTCTCTTCCATTCAGAATTTCATTTCAATAATAAAGTTCCCACCAGTTTCACCACCCGAAATAGCAGAATTACAATATAAAAGAAAAAGAGATCTCTTGTTGAATCCGAAAGACTGGCGAATCAGCGGTAGGAATCTTCATCCCCAAAGGAACTCTCCTCACCTACAGGAAACCAAACCTTCGGATCCTAGGCGTGTAAGTGGCAGAATTGGGAAGCAGAAACCTTCAGAATGGGAAACAGATCAACCAGGCGAGAATTTGAGCCTTCAATCTAAGCTTGACCAAACAAGGCCGCCTCCCCTTTTTCTGAGTGATTTTTGTAAAGCATGCTAATTATGTGTACTGAATTTTGCCTTAACTCTCTGGATACAACTGTTTGTACACATGCAGGAATGAAATGATCTAGGCCATGTTTTTAAGAGCCCGAGCCAAATAAGCTGCCCAAAAACTCGACTCTTGTCACCCCTTTGAGCCTCATGTGTCCATTCTTTCTTACACCTCACTGAAGCCGAGGTCAGAAAAACCATTATCTTACCTTACCTCACCCTTTGATGAATCATAAACAGCACATCTCAAAGGGACACAATAAAGTGCCATTGAGCAACTCATGAGCTTAAGAGGACAACTGTTAGCTAAAATCCAAATTAATGGCCAAAAACCGAAGTAAAACATAATCATGTGCCTAATCAAGATTCTTAGCTAATTATCTCTTCATTGCAGGTTCAGCCAACCAGCCAAAAGTACAAGCCGAGAGACTCTCTAGGCCAAGACCTCGGCCGTGCAAGAACCGAGTCAGGAAGATCCAGTGGAACTCCACGTCAGCAACATTAGCCATTCTGGACACAACTCACGCTCCACGTCACCTCCTAGAGTAACTGCAACGCAAAGGTAGAATAGAATTTTGCTTGTAATTCTGTTAGCATCGTTAGCTGTGCCCAACCTTGTATAAATAAACTAAAACTCTCGATAGAATAGGGGCTTTTGGCATTCAAAAACTTTCAGCGCCCATACTCTAATTCTTCCTCTTCCATTCACGGTGGTGAGCAGGTGCTTTCAATGGCATTTCTCTTGATCGAGGAAATGAAAGCTAAGGATTGAGAAGCCGAAGATTATCAGAGGAGACCGATTGGAGTTCCAACGCACTCTGGAGGATCCGAACCTTAACTCCTAGCCAGCAAGTGAACCATGCCGTCGCCCATAGCGATCGTTGTGGAAGACTCGAGCCAAACGAATCCAAGCCCTGTGTTTGTATTTTACTTTCAATATCATGAGCAATTTCTGAATTCTAAACTCCATTGCATTTTGATGTTTAAATTCAATTGCTGTGTCACGATTGCACCTGGTAATAGAACAAGGTTAAACTGAACTGATTGGAATTGGTTTAACTATTTCAGAGATAATCACTTAATGACAATTAATTGAGACTCTAAAATCAGCTTGAACTTAATCTCTACCAACAGATGAGGTAACGATTGTGTAAACTCCACCGGTATGGCATGAGACGGATCTGTGGCGATTGCCATAAGACTACTAGAGGCTGATATGGACTCAGAATCGAGTAAACAAACCAGAAAAACCTTGGATATTGGGACTGAACTTGGACACGGTAGTAATATTAGTCTTAGAACAGTATTCAACACATTAATTAGTCTCAATTTTGTTTGTGGTGATTTGAATCCTGAATCATTCCCTCATTTTGCTTTTCGAGTCCGAGACAGAGATAGTCCTCTGTAGCGTCTGTCTGACTCACTGAGACCGAAGTCGGATCGTCTCTGCCGAGATCAATTCGGCCTAGTCTCTTTAATGCAACTCAGCCAATGCTGAGGTGAGTCAGTATCCTACACTGAGATTTGGTTTTCGTTTACCGCCTATTGAAATACTCATTGAACGACCGTATCCCTTAGAAGAATGACCTAGGTTAGCTATGCTATGGTTAGCTTTAGTTATCCGATAAAGTGTTGAAAACGACACCACACAAAAAAGGCTTTTATCATTGGGCCATCTGGTATCCAACAGAGGTATTGAAGTGGATAAGGCTAAGATAGACATTATAGCATCCCATCCAACCCCCTTTCTATGAGGGAGGTTCGCTCATTTCTAGGACACAGGGGGCTTTACTGGGAGATTCATCCAAAATTTTAGTAAAGTTGCCCCGCCTCTATCCAAGCTGCTCAGAAGGATATGGAATTCAACTTTGACCAGCCCTGTATTGAAGCATTTCAGAGCTGAAAAAATAGACTTACATCCCTCCTACCCTGCAAGCACCAAACTGGGACCTACCATTTGAACTAATGTGGGATGCATCCGATTCGGCATTAGGAGCTGTTCTCGCCAGAGAGTCGGAGCCGGCACCCCTGTGCATGTAATTGCGTATGCATCTTGGACTATGGATTGGCCCAGCAGAATTACACAACAATTGAGAGAAGGAACTGTTGACAATTGTGTTTGCCTTGGACAAATTCCGCCCATACCTTCTCGGTTCAAAGATCATTGTGTTCTCTGATCATGCTGCTTTGAGATACTTGTTAAATAAGCCTAATGCCAAGCCAAGACTAATTTGATAGATGCTTCTCTTTCAAGAATTCAACATAGAAATCAAAAGATAAAAGAGGTGCTGAGAACTCTATAGTTGATCACCTAAGCAGAATTGAAAAGAAAGCGAACCAATACCTATTCGAGACAAATTTCCAGGTGAGCACTTGCTGCACATAAGAATGTCTCCACCATGGTTTGCTGACATTTGTAATTTTGTGGCAGCATCTCGGTTCCCACCAAAGGCATCTGGGCGTACAAAGATAAACTCCGAGCGTGCCAAATACTACATTTGGGATGATCCCTACCTTTGGAGACTATGCAGTGACAAAGTCATCCGCAGGTGCATTTCTGATGCCGAGACCAACTCGGTCCTCCAGTTTTGTCACTCGGCACCTGGAGGCGGCCATTATGGATCAACTCGGACTGCCAGGAAAGTGCTTGACTGTGGCCTTTACTGGCCATTTATCTTCGAGGGACGTGCATGGATTTGTTTCCACCTGCAAGAACTGCTAAAAAGTAGGAGTGGCCATGAACAGAAGGCATGAATTGCCCCAGCAACCCATCCAGTTCTGTGAAATTTTTGATGTTTGGGGAATAGATTTCATGGGGCCATTCCCAGTCTCCAATGGCTACTCATACATTCTACTGGCTGTGGATTATGTATCAAGATGGGTAGAAGCCATTGCCACCAGAACCAATGATGCAAGAGTGGTTGTGGACTTTTGAAGTCCAATATTTTCTACAGGTTCGGTGTGCCAAAAGCGCTCATAAGTGACCAAGGCAGTCACTTTTGTAACAGAGCCATGGCTTCCCTTCTTCAAAAATATGGGGTAGCACATAGAACTGCTACTGCCTACCACCCCCAAACAAATGGTCAAGCAGAAGTGTTCAATAGGGAAATCAAGAAAACATTACAAAAGATGACCAATCCCAACAGGAAGGACTAGAGCCGCCTCCTTGAGGATGCTCTCTGGGCACATCTAATTGCATATCGGACACCTCTAGGGATGTCTCCCTATAGGATTGTTTTCGGTAAAGCCTGTCACCTTCTTGTGGAGTTAGAACACAAAGCATACTGGGCTGTTAAGCAGTGCAATCTAGCCTACGACCAAGTAGGAGCGCAGAGAAAATTTCAGCTGCAAGAGTTAGATGAACTCCGCTTGGAAGCATATGAGAATTCTCGGATCTACAAGCAGAAAATAAAGTGATTCCATGACCAGCAGATCCTGAGAAAAGAATTCAAAGTTGGCCAGAAAGTCCTCCTGTTTAACTCATGCCTTAAGCTCATTGTAGGTAAACTATGTTCTAGGTAGGAAGGGCCTTTTTGTTATCACTAATGTGTTTCCCATGGTGCAGTACAGCTAAAAGATGAACACAGTAACAGCACCTTCCAGGTCAATGGGCATCAGATTAAGTTGTTCCATGAAGGTCCAGCGCCAATCACTCATGACATGGAGATAATATCATTGATGGAACCAGCATCACCAGATTTCTGCCCTGCATTGAGGACAATGCAAATTTTAAGTGGGGGGGGATAAATATACTGATCATTTCAATTGTTGTGC
Source organism: Mucuna pruriens (assembly GCA_025330945.1). NCBI lineage: Eukaryota > Viridiplantae > Streptophyta > Magnoliopsida > Fabales > Fabaceae > Mucuna > Mucuna pruriens. The sequence goes on from JAENHJ010000412.1 coordinate 16,308, forward strand.
CTTATTTCTATTCCCATCCTTCTGAACTCTGCCAATTTTAATTTTGTTTTGTTAGTTTTAATTTGTTTTCCTTAATTGCGTTGTTTCATTTTGATTAAACCTATCATGTTTCATTTTGCTTTTTCTACCTTCTGTTTTTTTAATAAAAGCTGCCAAGCCGAGTCCATTCCGGATCCAGAACGCCTTCGCCTGACAGAAATTCAATTCTCAGTTTATTTTAATTTTTCCTCCTGAACAGAATTCCAAGTGGATTGTCGAAAATAAAATTGTTTTGAAAAGAAACTTGAATTAGCTTCTGTAAGTTTGGAAAAAAGACAGTAGGGAAGTAATTTTGCAGCTTTGCCAAGAGATTTCTCTAGCTTGAGGGGAATGAAACTTTTATGCTCTAGTAAGTAGTTGACTGAGAATCTAAAAAAAGGAAACCCCATATGTCAGAGAAAATTCAACCTGTGTGAGATTTTGAGCTTTGTAAATAGTGATGGCTTACATCTTGCCATCTCTCTTCTTGTTCTAGTGTGATTTTTGAATTCATGATAAATGAATATTCTACATTTTGCCTCAACTCTCTGGATACAACTGTTCTCTCATGCAGGAATGACATGATCTAGGCCATGTTTCTTATGAGCCCTAAGCCAAATAAAGCCTACCTGAACAAATGTGTCTGTTGCTTTCCCCCTTTGAGCCTAATCTAACCATTCTTTCTGACGGCTCACTACAAGCCAAGGCCAGAAAAACCATGAATTAACGTCACCCTAGGGGAGCAGAGGAGCTTTGGAATAGTTTTGGGAGTAAGTCATGATCAAGTGTGGGGGAACTCTAGAAGCAAAAAGTTGTTTAGCACTCTCTCGAGGCTCAAAGAGCAATAAAGGAATAAAAGCGAGTGAAGAAAGAAAAGAAAAGTGGGAAGCAAAGAGCTGAAAATCTGAGTTGAAACGAATAAAGAAAGAAAACAACTGCATAAATGTGTATAATAAGAAAAGAAAAGAATATGAGCTGTGTGCATCTCCCCTCTCCTGGGTTACCTCAGCCGACAAAAACTTACTCCCCATTGCTTCCTCTCTCCTCATGGGTCCTGAAACCAGTCTTCCCATATTTTATCCTACCTATGACCCAACCTCGCTACATGTTTAAAAAGAAGTCCTAGTGATCATAACTGTGTGTTTTTGCAAGTGTAAAAAAGAGAGCTTTGTCAAGGTGTGGTAATTGTAGTTCCATGAATGTTGAGTGTAAACACAAGCCCAAAAACGAGAGAAATGAGAAGTGATCTGTCTAAGTAAAGCTCTGTCACTCTTGGTTGCCTTCTCTGGGTTGTAGGTCAGAATCCGCCTAGAGCGCAGTAAGAAGTAATTTTAGATTGTTAGAGTATCTTGATCCTGTGGTAACAGAGTGCCGAATTTATCTCGGTCGAACTAAAGGAAGCTAAGTGAAAAATTTTTTTCTATCTTAAAACTCCCTTGTGATTTTCATTTTATTTTGCCAGAAAGTGCAAAAAAGGGTAAGTGTGGGGGTGTGATGAGTCACAATTTATACATCTTTTAGACACCTAAGAAGGAGGTTTGCAACACTATTCAGTGCTTAAGGATGGATTGTTAGCTAAGATTCATTTTATGGACTTAAATTCAGAGAAAATACAAATCTGTGTTAAATCAGATTTCTTAGCTAATAAAAGAGTATCACTCCTTCTTCTTGCAGGTCAAGCCGAGTTGACCAAGGTCAATAGAAAGAGTCTCAGCCGAGATGAAGTCGTCCCGGCCAGACCGACTCCATCTCAGCCTAACCAGAGTCGTCTCGACAGTCCATGCCTTGCAGCCTAGCAGCCCAATAGAGTGGCCCAATTGTATTGACCACATCAACTATCCAGCTCTGAGGCCACCTCAACGTCAGCTCACTGCCATGTCACCCCTAGGGAATCTGCCATGTCACATTAAAAGATCTGCATAGGGGTAGAATACGACATTCACAAAGTGTAATTCTGTTAGGATTCGTTAGGATTAGCATATCACAGATCGTGTACATATAGAAGGAGATGTGCACTTTTTTACATGTCCTCGAATTCACTTTAATTCCATACTGCTTATATCCATTTTCTCCTCTCGCTCTCTCCATTTTCACGGTGGTGCACGGTGAATCATTGGCGTTCCCTCGATTGAGGAAGTGCAAGTCTGAGACTGAGGAAGCCAAGTCTTCCGAGGGGACCGATCGGACTATTGATGCACTCTGGTGGAGCTGATACTCAACGTTCAGGCTAACGGAGGTGAACCACCACCATCAACCATGGCGATCGTCGTGGAAGATGGATTCATCTGAATTCAGAACCACTGTATTTGTATTCTTTTCTGTTAATCAATTTCACTCTGTAATTCTTATCTCCATTATCTTCCTCTACTTTAATTCATGATTTGATCCGCGACTGCAATTAAATTGTGAACAATGTTAAGCTAAGCCGATTGGAACTAGTTTGACTAATTTAGTAGGTAATCATTTGGAAATTGTTAATTGAGAACCTAAAATCAGCTCTGAACTTAATCCCTGTCAACTGATGAGGTAGCGATTGCATAATTCCTCGGTATGGCAATGGACGAACCTTTGGTGCGATTGCCATAAGACTTCCCAAGGCTGATATAGACTGAGAACTGGAGTGTGGAACCTGGACTGAACTTGGATTAATGGGACTGAATATGAACACAGTTATATAATAATAATAATAATAGATAACTAGTAACAGTAGTATATGATTACTGCATTCATAGTCTTAGTTTATTTTTTGCTTTACTTGCATTCGAACCCCCCTATTTATTGATTTTTAGTCCGAGACAGAGATAGTCCGTCTCAGTGGCGTCTGTCTGCACTCAGCCGAGACCAAGCCGGATTATCTGCCGAGATTATCTCGGCTCGATCTCTCTGCCGAGAGCGACTCGACAAAGTGCCGTGGAGAGTCAACACTTTACATCTCAAATTCTACGCCACTTCACTTCACACTAAGTCACAACCGAACACACTATGTCCTTGAGAAGAATGACCTAGGGTTGACTATACTATAGTTAGCTTTAGTTATTTGATAAGCGCTCAAACGACTGAAAAAGAATATCATTATCAAGCGCCCTCAAGGAGTCATCTCCAGTCCTTTCGGTTGGGATTGGCCATTTTTTGCAGTGTTTTCTTGATTTCCCTATTGAATACTTCAGCTTGACTGTTTGTCTGGGGTGGTATATTGTGGGAACTCGGTGCACCATCCCATACTTGTGGAGTAAAGAAGACATGGCTCTGTTGTAGAAGTGACTCCGTTGTAGAAGTGACTCCCTTGGTCACTTATAAGAGCTTTCGGCATACTAAACCGGCAAAAGATGTTGGACTTCAAATAATCCACTACAGCTTTGGCATCATTGGTCTTGGTGGCTATAGCCTCTACCCATCGTTATACATAGTCAATGGCAAGCATAATGTATGAATATCCATTGGAGACTGGGAATGGCCCCATGAAATCAATACCCCAAACGTTAAAGACTTCACAGAACAAGATAGGTTGTTAGGGCATTTCATGCCTTCTACTTACGGCCATTCCTACTTTTTGGCACTGTTCATAGGTGGAGATGAAATGATAGGCGTCTCGAAAATGGTGGGCCAATAGAACCCGCAATCAAGCACTTACTAGGCTATTCGAAGTTGATCCATAATGACCGCCTCCAGGTGCTGCATGGCAAAACGGGAGGACCGACTTGATCTTGGAATCTAGAATGCACCTGACTTGATCATTGCAACGTCTCCAAAGGTATGGATCATCTCATATATAGTACTTGCCACACAATTGTAGATGTCTGCAAACCATGGTGTAGGCGTATTTATGTGTAATAGCTGCTCATCCAAGAATTCATCTCGAATTGGCATCGGGTCGCTCTCCTTCTCGATCTGGCTTAAGTGATCTGCTATAGAGTTCTCAACACCTTTCTTATCTCTGATTTATTTGTTGAATTCTTGGAGAAGTAGCATCCACCGAATTAGTCTCAACTTCGCATTCGACATCTTCAATAAAAATCATAGTGCAACATGGTCAAAGAAAACAATGATTTTGGAGCCTAGTAGATAAGAACAAAATTTGTCCAAGGAAAATACAATTTCCAACAGCTCCTTCTTAGTTGTTGTGTAATTCAACTAGGTTGGGTCCATTGTTCAGGAAGCATACGCAATCACGTGCACTTATTTGCCGGCTCCGGTTCTTTATCCTAAGACGGCTCCTAGTGTCGAGTTGGATGTGTCACACATAAGCTCAAATGGATACTCCTAGTTGGGTGTGATGAGTCATAAATCATACACCTTAGGTGGACCTAAGAAGAGTGTTGATAAGCAATTCTTGTACAAAAAAGATGAGTGTTAGCTAAGATTCAGATTAGAACCTAAAACAGAGAAAACACAATTCTGTGTTAAATCAAAAGGTATTAGCTAACTATTCTTTTATTGCAGGTCCAGCCAAAACTCTCAACCATCCAAAAAGGACGACCAAGAGAGTAGTCTACTGACCAGGCCAACTCCGTCTCAGCCAGGCCGAGTCGCTAAGCCTAGTGGTACATTCTACATCAGCCATCCACTCAAAGGCCACCTCGGCGCCCAACTCAAGCAGCCACGTCACCCCTGAAGTAACTTGCAGCGCAAGCCATAATAAGGGTAGAATAGGGATTTCAATTTGTAATTCTGTTAGGGACGTTAGCTTTCGCTACCTGGTATATATAGGTGCAACTATGAACAAATTGGGGTCTTTGAATTCATTCCCTACACATTTTCACTAAGTTCATTATCTCGCTCTCGCTTTTTCTCCGTTTATTGGTGCACAATGTTGTATTGGTGTTTCTCTCGATCGAGGGAAGTACAGGTCCGAGACGGGAAGCAGAAGTCTGTCGAGAGGGGACTGCTTAGAATTCCAACACACTCTGGTGGATCTGATCCTCAACGCTTAGGCTACGGGAGGTGAACCACCACCATCAACCATGACGATCATTGGGAAGATGGATCCATCTGAATTCGGACCACTGCGTTTGTATTCTATTTTCTATTAATCAATTTCATTCTACATTTCTTGGCTCTGTTCTTCCCCTCTTCCTTAATTCATGATTTAATCCGTGATTGCAATTGAACCATGAACAAGTTAAACTAAGTTGATTGAAACTGGTTTAGCTAATTTAGTAGGTAATCCTTTAACGATTGTTAATAGAGAACCTAGAATCAGCTCTGAACTTAATCCCTACCAACTGATGAGGTAGCGATTGCATAATTCGTCAGTATGGTAATGGACGAACCTATAGCGATTGCATAATTCTCAAGGCTGACCTAGACTAAGAACTGGAGTAAGGAATCTGGACTGGACTTGAACTAATGGAATTGAATACGAACACAATTATCTCATTATAACAACCGTAGTATATCGTATCAGTAGCATCCTTATATTTGCACTTATTTCTGCATTCATTTACCTTTTCTCATTCTCGTAATTAAAACCCCCCGTTTACGCTTACCGAGTCCGAGACAGAGGTAGTCCATCTCTGTAGCATCTGTTTCACACTTAGCCGAAACCAAGTTGGATAGGTCTCTACCGAGATCATATCAGCTCAGTTTCTGTTGAGAGCAACTCGGCCAATGCCGAGACGAGTCAATATTCTACACCTTAGGTTCCATGTCATTTCGCTTTACACCGAACCACAATTGAGCACACTGTGTCCTTGAGAAAAATCGATCTAGGATTGACTATGCTATAGTTAGCTTTAGTTATTTGATGCATGTTGAGACGACTAAACGCGAGCTTTATGAAATTGGTGCCGTTGTCGGGGACACAAGTTCTTTTGTGTCTTTGTGTGCCAAGCTAAGTGAAGTCGAATCCCGAGTCTATACAGTGTGTCTGTTGAGTTAGTTTGTTGAGTTTTTGAAATTGTCTATACCTGTTTTCTACTTGAGTGATAAAGCATGCTGAGTGTCTGTTAATTTTTCTACGTGAATTCACCGCCAAAAAAACAAAAACAACAATAAAATATTTTCCTCTGCATTGCATATTGTTAGCATTCTGTTTTGTATTCGTTTTCGGATCGTACAATTGATTTGCATTTTTCTTACATTGCATTCTTGTAGTTTTACTAGGTGATTGACTGATATTTGTAGTTTACTATTTAAATGCGCATTGATCTAATTCTAATTTTCCTGCATAATGTGTACAATGCATGACTAGGAGTAGCACTGACCCTCTATATGCTTTTGACCCCCGAAATAGAGAAAACCTTATGTAGATTAAGAAAGGCTAGGAATCTAGTAGTAAATAATAGTAGAAGTTCCAATTATGTCATTAACTCTAACCAGTTGTATACTGATAACTCTGTTGCTAGTTCTAACATTTTTGCAGAGCCAGGACAGATGGAGAACAATGACAGAACGTTGAAGGAGTTGGCTACACCAGACGTGGTGTATCAACCGTGCTGCATCCAATACCCACAGCTGGAGCCAGCTCAAACATATGAACTAAAATCTGGTCTTATACATTTGTTGCCTAAATTTCATGGTCTTCCAAGAGAGGACCACGACAAGCATTTAAAGGAATTCCATGTGGTTTGTTCCACCATGAGGCCGTAGGGGATATCAGAGGACTACATCAAAATGAAGGCGTTTCCATTCTCCCTGGATGGAGTAGCGAAGGATTGGCTGTACCTTTAGCCAGTACTTTTCAACACTTGGGGAGATATGAAGCGCACATTTCTGGAGAAGTTCTTTCCGGCATCCAGAACCACGTCCATCAGGAAGGAAATTTGTGGGATAAGGAAACATATAGCAGAGACTCTACATGAGTACTGGGAGAGGTTTAACAAACTTTGTGCCACTTGTCCACACCATTAGATTAGCGAATAGTTGTTGATCCAATATTTCTATGAAGGACTCTCAATGATGGACAGAAGTATGATTGATGCCGCCAGCGGAGAAGCTTTGATGGATAAAACACCAGCAGCATCAAGGCATCTGATCTCCAACATGGTAAGCAATACACAACAGTTTGGGATCAGAGGGCCGAGTCAATCTCGAATGGTGAATGAAATCGGTGCAGCTTCCAACCAAAGGCTGGAGAATCAGCTGATCAAATTGACATCATTGGTGAGACAGCTTGCAGTTGGATAACACTAACCAGCCATGGCAGCAAAAGTATGTGGCATATGTACTTTCGTGGAACATTCCACTGATATGTGCCCCACTCTTCAAGAAACTTAGTCGGACCAAACAGAGAACGTTGGAGCCATAGGTGAATTTCAGTACAGGAAACAGTCGTATCAGAATCTGCCATTTGATAGTGAACAACATGGAAGACAGCCATTTCAGCTGGGACCGAATCAGGGGCCATACGCAGCTCAACACTTCGGGTCCACACCGAATACATATAAAAGACAAGCAAGTTATCAACAACCAACTCTGCAATATCAAGCACCACCTTTCCAACAACAACAGCAGTAGCAGAGAGTGCCTACTCAAGGCAACTCTCCATCTTTGGAAGACCTGATGAAGCAGCTTGCAACTAGTAACCTGGAGTTCCAGCAATCTGTGAGCTCCAGCAATATGCAATTCCAGCAGAATGTGACCACCACCATCCAAGACCTCAAGATGCAAATCGGACAGTTAGCAAATACTATGAGCAAATTACAATCGGCCGGCTCAAGCAACCTTCCCTTCCAAACCATTCTGAACCTGAGAGGGAATGCTAGTGTAGTAACACTCAGAAGTGGTAGAGAACTACCTCAACCTGCATAGCAGCAGACGTTGAAGTCAGCTGGAACCGACTCCGAAGCAATTACCGACTCACAGTCACACCCAAAGACAGCTGTCCCATTGCCGTTTCCATCTCGGACCATTTCGGCAAGGAAACCAAAATCAGATGAAGAGTTGCTAAAGATGTTCTAAAAGGTGGAAATTAACATTCCACTCCTCGACGCAATTAAACAAATTCCCAAGTACGCAAAATTCCTCAAGGAATTATGTGTACACAAAAGAAAAAAGATGAAGGGGAGTAGGGAATTCAGAGGCGTGGTGTCGGCCTTGACAGGAGTGAAGAATCCACTATAGGAAATTCACAAGTACTACCAAAGAAGGGCCGAGACCCCGAAATCTTCTCGGTCCCATGCACCATTGGTGAATGCACATTTGCTGATGCCATGCTAGACCTAGGAGCATCAATCAACGTTATGCCTGCGTCAATCTATAGGTCCCTCAATTTTGGTGATCTCGAGCCCATAGGGGATGACCATCCAACTTGCCAATAGAAGCATCAGGCAACCCCCAGGAGTTCTCATCCAAGTAAATGATATTTCCAGCTAATTTCTATGTGCTTGATATGGAGGACGAAACAACAGGGAAGGAATCAACCTTAATTTTGGGGAGACCCTTCCTAATGACAGCGAGGACGAAGATTGACGTGCATGCTGGGACACTCTCAATTGAATTTGGTGACTGATGATTGCGTTTTTACAGTCGTTTTACGCGCTTATCAAATAACTAAAGCTAACTATAGCATAGCTAACCCTAGGTCATTCTTCTCAAGGACACAGTGTGTTCAGTTGTGAATTGGTGTGATGCGAACAGTAGTTGAATCTAAGTGTAAGATACCGACTCGTCTCGGCAATTGGCCGAGTAGCTCTCGGCAGAGACTGAGCCAAGATGATCCCGGTAGAGACAATCCGGCTTGGTTTCGGCTGAGTGCAGACAGACGCTACAGAGATGGACTATCTCTGTCTCAGACTTAGAAAGCAGTAAACAGGGGGGGGCTGGAGAGCAAGTACGCAGAAAGTAAACTAAGACTATGAATGCAGTAAACATATACTACCGTTACTGATTATCTATTATTATTATTATGTAACTGTGTTCATGTTCAGTTCCATTAGTTCAAGTCCAGTCCAGATTCCACACTCCAGTTCTCAATCCATATCAGCCTTGGGTAGTCTTATGACAATCGCCAAAGGTTCGTCCATTGCCATACCGAGGATTTATGCAATCGCTACCTCATCAGTTGGCAGGGATTAAGTTCAGAGCTGATTTTAGGTTCTCTATTAACAATCGTTAAATGATTACCTACTATATTAGTTAAACCAGTTCCAATCGGCTTAGCTTAACATTGTTCAAATCTCAATTGCAATCGCGATTCAATTCGTGAATTAAAGTAAAGAGGAAAGGAACCGGGAAATAAGAAGTGCAGAATGGAATTGATTAATAGAAACGGAATACAAACACAATGGGGTCCCGAAGTTCAGATGGATCCATCTTCCACGACGATCGCCATGGTTGATGGTGGTGGTTCACCTCCGATTAGCTTCGAGCGTTGAGGATCAGCTCCACCAGAGCGCGCCCAATCTGACGGTCCCCTCCGGCAGACTTCGGCTTCCCAATCTCAGACCTGCACTTCCTCAATCGAGAAATACCAATACAGCACCGCACACCACCAGGAATGGAAAGATGAGGCGAGGAGATGGAGTAAATGAAGTGTATTAGAGTGAATTCAGAAAACAGAACATGTAAAAAAGTGCACAGCTCTTCCTATATACACGAGCTGTGATATGCTAATCCTAACGAATCCCAACAGAATTACATTGTGAAAGATCCTATTCTACCCCTATGCGGATCTTCTAACGTGACATGGCAGATCTCCTAGAGTGACATGGCAACTGAGCTAACGCCGAGATGGCCACCGAGCGCAGATAGCTGATGTGGTCAATACATTTGGGCCTCTCTTTGGGCTGCTGGGCTGCAAGGCATGGGTTGCCGAGACGACCTCGGTCTGGCCGAGATGGGGTTGGTCTGATCAGGATGACTTCATTTCTGAGACTCCTTTTGTTGACCCGGGTCAACTCGGCTTGACTCGCAGAAGAGAGAGTGACACTTTATTAGCTAAGAAATCTGATTTAACACAGCATTTGCGGTTTCTCTATATTCAAACCCATAGAATGAATCTTAGCTAACAATCCTTCTTAAGCACAGAATAGTCTTGCAAACCTCCTTCTTAGGTGTCTAAAAGATGCATAAATTGTGACTCATCACACCCCCCCACACTTACCCTTTTGCACTCCTGGGCAAAATAAATGAAAATCAACAAGGGAAATTTTTAAAGATTTAAAAGAATTTTTCACTTGGCTTCCTTCAGTTCAACAGACAGAGTGGTACTCATTCACTCTGAGATCGAGATACTCTAACAATTCCGGAATTACTCCTTCCGCCTAGGCAAATTCATGACCTGCAAATAAGAGAAGGTAACCAAGAGTGACAGAGCTCTTTTAGACAAATAACTCCCTCATTTCTCACGTGTCGGGGCTTGTATTTACACTCAACATTCATGGAACTGATATTACCATACTTTGGCGAATCTCTTCGTACACCTGCAAAAACACACAGTTATGATCACTAGACTTTTTTTTCGGCAGAGGCCGGGGTGACGGGTATGATAGAATATGGGCAAACTAGCTTCAGGACCCACGAGGAAGAGAGGAGCAATGGGAGTAAGCTTTATCAGCCCGAGGATAACCCAGAATGCTGTCAATTCCTCCTTCTTGCTGCTGCCAGCTCATTTTCTGTTCTTTTCTTTTTATTTACTTTTTGCAGCTATTTCTCTTTGTCCGTTTTCAGCTCAGACATTTTCAGCTGCTGCTTCCTGTTTTTCTCTTTACTTTCTTTCACTCGCTTTTATTCTTTTTCTTGCATTTTCGAGCCTTAGGGTGCTGAACAACCTTTTGCTTCCCCGGAGTTCCCCCACACTTGATCATGACTTACTCCCAAAACAATTCCAAAGCTCCTCCTGCTTTTCGAGGGTGAGGTTGATTCATGGTTTTTCCGGCCTTGGCTTATAAAGTGAGCTGTTTAGGAAGAATGGTTATATTAGGCTCAAATGGGGTAAACAACAGACACATTTGTTCAGGTAGGCTTTATTTGGCTCGGGGCTTATAAGAACCATGGCCTAGATCATGTCATTCCTGCATGTGAGAACAGTTGTATCCAGAGAGTTAAGGCAAAATGTAGAATATGCAGTTGTCATAAATGCAAAAAATCACACTAGAAAAAGAAGAGAAATGGCAAGATGTAAGCCATCAATGTTTTCAAGGCTCAAAATCTCACACAGGTTGTATTTGCTCTGACACAAGGGGTTCCTTCTTAGATTCTTAATCAACTATTGACTAGAGCACAAAAGTTTCATTCCCCTCAAGCTAGAGAAATCTCTTGCCCCAGTTGCAGAGTTACTTCCTACTGACTTATTTAAACTTAGTTCAAGATTCTTTTCAAAACAATTTTACTTTTGACCGTCCACTTGGAAATTCTGATTAGGAGGAAAGATTAAAGGTAAATGACAAAATTGAAACTCTGCCAGGCTGAAGATGTTCCAGATCCGGCCGAGATGGCACAGAACCGGCATGGACTCGGCTTAGGCAGCTTTTATTGAAAAACATGACAGATTTTTTTTTAAAAATAAAATGAAACGACGCAACTGAAAGGAAACAATAACAAAATAAAAATTAAAAATTAGCAGAGTTCAGGAGAGTGGGAACAGAGTTAAGATACAGCAGTTGAGATGACTGTATATTTATCCCCCCCCACACTTAAAATCTGCATTGTCCTCAATGCGAGGCAGGATCATCTGGAGATGCTGGTTCCATCAATGATATTATCTCCATGTCAAGAGTGATAGGCGCTGGACCTTCATGGAATGGCTTAATCTGATGCCCATTGACCTGGAAGGTGTTGTTGTTGTGTTCATCTTTTAGCTGTACTGCACCATGGGGAAACACATTTGTGATAACAAAAAGCCCATCCCATCTAGAACGTAGTTTACCTGCAATGAGCTTGAGGCGTGAGTTAAACAAGAGGACTTTTGGCCAACTCTGAATTCTTTTCTCAGGATATCTTTGGTCATGGAATCGCTTGATTTTCTGCTTGTAGATCTTGGAATTTTCATATGCTTCCAAGCGGAGTTCATCTAGCTCTTGCAGCTGAAATTTTCTCTGCTCCCCTGCTTGGTCATAGGCCAGATTGCACTGCTTAACAGCCCAGTATGCTCTGTGTTCTAGCTCCATGAGAAGGTGACAGGCTTTGCCGAAAACAATCCTATAGGGAGACATCCCTAAAGGTGTCCGTATGCGGTTCTATGTGCCAGAGAGCATCCTCAAGGAGGCGGCTCCAGTCCTTCCTGCTGGGATTGGTCATCTTTTGCAATGTTTTCTTGATTTCCCTGTTGAACACTTGCTTGGCCATTTGTTTGCGGGTGGTAGGCAGCAATTCTGTGTGCTACTCCATATTTTTGAAGAAGGGAAGCCATAGCTCTGTTACAGAAGTGACTGCCTTGGTCACTTATGAGTGCTTTTGGCACACCGAACCTGCATAAAATATTGGACTTAAGAAAGTCCACAACCACTCTTGAATCATTGGTTCTGGTGGCAACGGCGGCACCCATCTGGATACATAGTCCACGGTAGCAGAATGTATGAGTAACCATTGGAGACTGGGAATGGTCCCATGAAATCTATTCCCCGGACATCAAAAAATTTCACAGAATGGATGGGACGGGTGGGGCATTTCATGCCTTTTGCTCATGGCCACTCTTGCTTTTTGGCAACTCTCGCAGTGGAGGCGAATTCATGCGCCCCAAGATAGTTGGCCAATAAAAACCACAGTCTAGTACTTTTCCTGGCAGTCCGAAAGGATCCATAGTGACGCCTCCAGGTGCCGAAAGTGGCAAAACTAGAGAACCGAATTGAACTCGGCTTGAGGGGAATGCACCTACGGATGACCTTGTCCTGCGCATAGTCTCCAAAGGTAGGGATCATCCCAAATGTAGTATTTGGCATCGTCGGAGTTTATCTTTGTATGCCCGAGATGCCTCTGGGTGGAAACCGTGATGCTGCAACAAAGTTACAAATGTCAGCAAACCATGGTGGGAGAAGTTTTAATATGTAGCAGTGCTCATCAGGGAATTCGCCTCGGATGGGCATCCGTTCGCTTTCTTTCTCATTCTGCTCAGATGATGCTGCTACAGAATTCTCAGCACCTCTTTTATCTCTCGATTTCCAGGTTGAATTCTTGAAGAAGAAGCATCCACCTAATCAATCTTGGCTTAGCATCAGGCTTCTTCAGCAAGTACCTCAAGGCGGCATGGTCGAGAACACAATTATCTTTGAACCGGAAGGTAGGAACGAAATTTGTCCACGGCAAAAAACTATTGCCAAGAGCTCCTTCTCAGTTGTTGTGGTAGTTTTGTTGGGCGGATCCATAGTTCTGGATGCATAGGCTACCACGTGCACTGGTTGGCCGGCTCGAGGCTTTTTGGCGAGAACGGCTCCCAATGCCGAGTTGGATGCATCACATTAATTCAAAGGAAGGTCCCAACTGTGCTTGCAAAATAGGGGCGGATGTGAGTCTTCTTGAGCTCCTAAAAAGCTTCCATACGGGGCCGGTCAAAGTTGAATTCCACATCCTTCAGTAGCAGCTTGACAGAGGCAGGGCAAGCTTACTGAAAAATTTTGATGAATCTTCCAGAAAAGCCTGCGTGTCCTAAGAATGAGGCGAACCTCCCGGGGCCGGGGTTTGGAAGGAAGTAATGATGTTCATCTTTACTTTGTCTACCTCGATGCCTCTGTTGGAGACCAGGTGTCCCAACACTATTCCTTCAGTCACCATGAAGTGACATTTTTCAAAATTGAGCACAAGATTTGTGTCAATGCATCTCTTCAACACTCTTGATAGATTGCTCAGGTATGCTTCAAATGAGTTAGCATACACCGTGAAATCATCCATGAATACCTCCATGCAGTCCTGCAGCAAGTCCGAGAAGATGCTCAGCATGCAGCGTTGAAATGTGCTCGGAGCATTGTAAAGGCCAAATGGCATGCGTGTATACGCAAAGGTACCAAATGGGCAGGTGAAGGTTGTCTTATGTTGATCTTCAGGGGCTATATGAATCTGCATGTAGCCTGAGAATCCATCCAGAAAGCAGTAATGGGATTTCCCTGCTAACTTCTCAAGCATTTGGTCAATGAAAGGCAGAGGGAAGTGGTCCTTGAGTTGCTTGATTCAATCTTCTGTAGTCAATGCACACTCGCCACTGTTCTGAATCCTTGTTGGCACCAGCTCATCCTGCTGATTTTTCATGACGGTCATCCCGGACTTCTTTGGCACCACTTGCACAGGGCTCACCCATTGGCTATCCGAGACGGGTAGATGATCCCCTGCAGCAAGGAGCTTTGTGACTTCTTTCTTAACCATGTCCAGGAGTGTCGGATTCAGTCTTCTTTCTTCTGCTGCCTTATAGGTTTAATTTCGCCTCCATTAATATTCTATGCATGCAAATGGAGGGATTTATGCCAGGAAGGTCAGAAAGCTTCCACCCTATTGCCTTCTTATGTTGCCTTAGGACCTCCAAAGCAATTTATCTTCTTGCTCTCGGGTTGAGATTGCTAGCAATGATAACCGGGATTCTTGTCTGCTTTATCCAAGTAGGCATATTTCGGATGACTTCGGCAAATTTTTTTAAATCTACAGGCGGTGACGGTGATGGAGATTTGTCGATTTCTAAGGTTGGATCCGACTGGCCGACTTGATCTTGATCAGGTACCAGGTCTGCCGGCATAATTTCGGCCCTTGTTTGCTTTGGCCGGCTCGACTTCATGGTTTTGGCTATTGTCGGACAGAGTCGGTATTGGCTTTAAGTTGCGTTCCTTCCGAGCCTGGTCCGATGGAATCTTTTATTTTGCTATAGTATGAGTTAGGTCTTCTGTGGCTGAGCCGGTCTCGCAAGCTTGTCGGCTCTGACTTCTTCATTGACTCTCGGCCTTCTTTGGCCGACTCATTCGTGGTCGTAAAATTGTCGCTAAAGTGTGCAATGGAAGACTTTTCAGCTTCAATGACTTTGTTTTCTCGTGATCATTTGAATACTCTGAGTGTTCCAGGCTGCAGACTTGGTCTAATAATTCGGACAGTTCCACTTTAAAGGCCAAGTCAGCAACATCACTATGATTGTCCTCGAGTCGGGAGAGGTCTTGTACTTCTTCATAGTCGGCCTCTTCATCTATAACTCCCGGCAGCCTGCTTTCATCATCATTCTCAGAGACTCTTCATTGTTTTCACCACTGCCATTTAGTTGAAGATATTCTTCAACTAGTTCATCAAGTATATCAATGCCAAAGAGAGAGTGGTCTTGGTTGGATGCTTCATGGCTTCGAAAATATTGAATTGCACCAAGGCGTCACCGAATTCCATGGATAGCGTCCTGCATACACGTCAATCTTTGTTTTGGCTGTCATCAAGAAAGGTCTTCCCACAATTAAGGTGGATTCCTTTAGGATGTTTTGTCTTCCATGTCTAGCACGTAAAAATCATTTGGAAATATTAGTTCATTGACTTGGACGAGAACATCCTCGAGAACTCAGGGGGGCTGGATGATGAGTCACAATTTATACATCTTTAAGACACCTAAGAAGGGTATTTGCAAGACTATTCTTGGTTTAAGAATTGATTGTTAGCTAAGATTCATTTTATGGGCTTAAATATAGAGAAAATACAAATCTGTGTTAATTGAAAGTCTTAGCTAATAAAAAGTATCAGCCCTTCTTCTCGCAGGTCAGCCGAGTCAACCAAGAGTCAACAGAAGAGCCTCGGCCGAGTTGAAGTCGTCCCGGCCAAGACCGACCGTCTTGGCCAACCAGACTGTCTCGGCAACCCACACCTTGCAGTCCATCAGCCCAATAAAGAGCGGCCCAACTGTGTTTCCACATCGGCTATCCAGCTCAGAAGGCGGCTCAGCCGCCATGTCACTCTTAGAGAATCTGCCATGTCACGTTGGAAGATCTGCACAGGGGTAGAATAGAACATTCACATTGTAATTCTGTTAGGATATTTTGTAGCGTCACCCAACGCGCAACTCGTGTATATATAGGAGGAGCTGCGCACTTTTTTTCGGTCTTTGAATTCACTTTAATTCCACACTCACTGTATCTATTTTCTCGCTCCCGCTCTCTCCATTTTCACGGTGGTGCACGGTGCTGCATTGGTGCTTCTCTCGATTGAGGAAGTGCAGGTCTAAGACTGGGAAGTTGGACGTTTACCAGAGGGGACCGATCAGACCACCGACGCACTGGTGGAACTGATCCTCGCCGCTTAGGGCTAATCTGAGGTGAACCACCACCATCAACCTTGGCGATCGTTGAGGAAGATGGAGCCATCCGAATTCGGACCACTGTATTTGTATTTTGTTTCGTTAATCGATTTCATTCTGCATTTCATATCTCTGTTCTCTTCCTCTTCTTTAATTCACAAATTGAATCGCGATTGCATTTGAGGCGTGAACAATGTTAAGCTGCCGATTGAACTGGTTTAACTAATATAGTAGGTAACCATTTAACGATTGTTAATAGGGAACCTAAAATCAGCTCTGAACTTAATCCTGTCAACTGATGAGGAAGCGATTGCATAAATCCTCGGATGGCAATGGACGAATATTTGGCGATCGTCATAAGACTACCCAAGACTCGATATGGACTGAGAACTGGAGTGTGGAATCTGGACTGGACTTGGACTAATGGAACTAAACATGAACACAGTTATATAATACTAATAGATAATTAGTAACAGTAGTATACATTTACTGCATTCATAGTCTTAGTTTATTTTCTACATTACTCGCATCCCAACTCCGTTCTTTGCTTTCTTTCTTGTTTTTCTGGTTGAGACAGAGGTAATCCGCCTCAGTAGCGTTTGTCTGTACTCGGTAGAGACCAAGCCGGATAGTCTTAACCGAGACCATCTCTGTCGAGACCGTCTACCTTTCAGGTCTTTGCCAAAATGCGACTCGGCTACAACCGAGGAGAGTCAACACTTCACATCTCAGATTCTGCATTGTTTAACTTGACACTAAATCACAATTGAGCACAACGTGTCCTTGAGAAAAATGACCTAGGGTTGACTATACTATAGTTAGCTTTAGTATTTGATAAGTGCGTTGAAACTTGACTATAACGAGACATCATCAAATTGGCGTAATAGCCGGGGACACAAGTTCTTTTGTGTAATTGTGTGCCAAGTTAAGTAAAGTCGAATCCAGAGTCCATGAAGTGTAAGTCAGTCTTGAGTATCTTGAATTTGTCTATGTTTGTCTGGTATTTCTGAATTTCGAATAAAAGGCATGCCAAGTGTTAGTAAAAAAAAAAAAACACAAACAATCCACAGCAATAACCTGCTGATCTAATTTTTGTACCATTGATTTTATTCTTCTCTACTAATCAGCATAACTAACTATACTTTTGTGTAATGATGCACGGCTAACTTTTTCTGCATAACTGATTCTTACTTTCTATTGAGCTAACAACACTAACTTTGATTTTTCTGCATGATTGACTATATTTTTTACAATGCATAATTGTCTCTAATTTTTCTTTCTGTATATCTGCTTTTACTTTCCACATATTAGATTTTGTAATTTCTGTTCTCTTCTATCTCTCCACCTTATATTTTTCCTACTTTCCTATTTTTAGTTCTACTTTTCTGTTGTTTCATTTTTCCAATTCCATTTCTTATATTGTTTCCAATTCCAATTCCAATAATTTTTTTTATGTTGTTTCATTTTTCTTTCTGAATTTCAATCACGTTGATAATACATGTTCATTTCTGATTTTTTCTGATATGGATAAATTTGCTCCTAGAGGGAATAATTGTACTGATACCATGATGTATCAACCATGGTTTCCCCATATTCGAAAGGGAACAAGCTCAAAGTTACGAAAGCAATATCCATTTGAGCTAACCCCTGGTTACTGAGTTATATGATTTTTTTTAGGAGGCGTTCATCCTTCCAACACTATGGGGAGTTTCAAAATTTAGAGCAGAGAATGGGATTTCTCGCTGCGGACATTCCGAGATTGGGAGGCAACATGGATGGATGTGGTATGTGTGGCTCTGAGGACATCAAACCCATGATTGTCCCATTTACAAGAACCACCACTTCCATTTACACCGCAGCCAGAGGTCACAAACAACATACAGTTCCTACAGAAGGAGTGTTCCATGGGGAACTGGACCAACCACATGCCCATAAGCAACACGAACTCCCATGAAGATAGATGCACCACACTGCAGGGGAGCTCAGGGAGCTACAAAACAAATTGCTGAATCGAGTATCACGGTGAACCAGCCTCTACTTTGAGAGATTTGGATTTAGCCCTCCTCAATCCCTCGCCAATCCGAGGGACGAAGATATTTAGCAAAGCACAACCAGCCGAGATGGCAAAGAGCTACCACGAACCGCTCAAATGCAATATGAATCCTCTGGAATCGGGATCCGAAGAGAATTCGACCATTGTGCCAAGCCCCTACCAACTCCACACTCGTCGCTACTAACTCTAGTGTGATGGCTGAGATTGTTGATTGTTTGAATCCCTTGCCCGCACTTAGACCAGGTTCCCGGTCGAAATACCGATCCCGCAAACCGATGCTGACACTAGGTACACGAGATGCCAAGACCGCTGATCTGGGATATCTCGACACTAACTTTGTCAAGGAGTTGTGGACGCCGCCCCATGCGAGATAAGTCGGGCCGAGAATAAGCCGACTACACAGCCGAGACCGATTCACCCACCCCAAAGACCGAAGTTCAACTCGAGTCGGCCAAACGGTTGAGGCGGGGACGAAACCGACTTGCCCAAGGAGACATCAATGGGGCCGACTCCATCCCTGACAATCGAACATAAGCGAGTACCATCCGAGTCCAACTCGAGCGAGGATACTGGAGGCCGAGTCAGTCTGCAATATCCATTGCAAAATCCGGCCAGATGTTGAAGGAATGCTGAACCGCCAACACTACACTTGAAATGCCCAGTCCAGTTTTAAGATCCTCGCCCACAATTCACCGTAGTCGGCGGCAATATTTGTTTGAAAAAAATGGACATCCGTGTCCGCATCGAGCAACGGGAAGTACTGCACTAAAATGAGAAGGGACCAAGAAGCTCGACGCTACTTGATCAAACATTTACCACTAAGTCTTCGCTCCAAGAGTCACCATTAAGCATCATGTGGCATTTGGCCGATGGATGAGAAGAAAGCTCCCCCAGGCTATCGTCAACGAGGAATGGAGCAAAAAACGATAGAAATCAGATTTTGTACGATCTTTCCACCTTGAAAAAAAAAAAAAAAGAATTTTGTCATTTTGTAAAAAAAAAATGAAGGCCGAGAGCAAGAACTGATCCAAGTTCACTCGGCCTCGAATTAAGAGCCAAGGCCGACATCACCTCGGTCAATAAAGACAAGAAGCAAGCAAGAGTCGAAGTCTCGCTTCAGTCGGATCCGACTTCATAGCTACACAAAGGGCTGAGTCTGACTCCATTTCGCAAGAACTATTTCAGTAAGAAGGATTCAGCCAAAGCAGCCAAAGGTCGAGATCATGTCGGCACGCCCTGGTGTCGAAGTCGAAATCAAGTCGGCCAAATGGATCTAAAGTCATCAACTTCTTTGTCTCTCGCCACCACCCAAGGAACTGAAATCATTGCCAAATCATCTAAAGGCGCATGGAGATCATTTTCTCGATAGAACTGGCTTCAGCAGATAGCATACCTTGAACTGTTCCGTTATTCTCTCTCTGTTATAGCATGCATTGAGGACAATGCAAATTTCAAGTGTGGGGGGAGGATACCGTTGACATCATTTAAGCTTGCTGCATTCTGTCCACCATGTTTTATTTTGTTATGATTGTTTTGTTTCAATTTGAATTTCTTTTGAACTTTTGTCATCGTTTTCCTTTGTTTTCCATAAAAGTTGTCCAAGCCCGAATCCAATTCGCCTTTGTGTCGTCTTGGCCGGATCCGAAGTGACTTCGGCTTGGTAAGATTTCAATTCCGTCATTTCGTTTTTGTTGATGTCCTCCCTAGCAGAATTCCAAATTGGATTGACGAAAATAAACTGTTTTTGGAAAGAATCTTGAATTGGCTTCTGGAAATTTGGAAAAGACAAGAAGAAGTAACTCTGCAACTTTGGCAAGAGATTTCTCTAGCTTGGGGAATGAAACTTTTGTGCTCTAGTCAGTGATTGACTGAAAAACTGAAAAGGAAACCCTCCGTGATAGAGCAAATGCAACCTGTGTGAGAGCTTGAGCCTTTGTAAATACTTATGGCTTGCATCTTGCCATTCTCCTTTTTCTTGTGTGATTTTTGCATTCATGATTAACTGTATATTCTGCATTTTGCCTTAACTCTCTAGATACAGTTGTTCTCACGTGCAGGAATGATATGATCTAGGCCATGTTTCTGATTAGCTTTGAGCCAAATAAAGCCTACCTGAAGAAAATTCTCTCCCTTGTTTACCCCATTGAGCCGCATAACCGTCCTTTTCTTACAGCTCATTACAAGCCAAAGCCAGAAAACCATGAATAAACCTCACCCTCGGGAAGCTAAGGAGCTTTGGAATTGTTTTTGGGAGTAAGTCATTACCAAGTGTGGGGGAGTCACCAGGAAGCAGAATCAATTCAGCATCCTATAAAAGCCTGAAAATCCAAGAAAGAAAAGAAGCGAGGAAAGAAAGAAAAGAAATAGTGGGAGCAGCAGATGAAAATATGAGCTGAAACGGATGAAGAAAGAAAGCTGCTGCATAAACTTGTATAGTAAGAGAAAGAAAAGAAAGTGAGCTGGATGAAGCGGGGAAAGAAAGAATTGACAACATCTTGGGTTTTCCTCGTCTTTGATAAAGCTTACTCCCCATTGCTCCTCTCTTCCTCATGGGTCCTGAAACAAGTTCTCCCATATTTTATCCTACAGTGACCCAGCCTCGCTACAAACCGAAAAGAAGTCCTAGTGATCATAACTGTGTGTGTTTTTGTAGGTGTAAGAAGAGAGCTTTGTCAAAGTATGGTAATTTCAGCTTCAAGAATGTTGAGTGTAAATACAAGCCCAAACACAAAGGAGAGATGAGAGAGTTATGCGCTTAAATGAGAACTCGTTACTCTTGGTTACCTTTTCTAGTTTGCAGGTCATGAATTTGACTAGAGCAATCAAGAAGTAATTTTCAGAAGGTTGAGTATCTTGATGCTAGGGTCAATGGGTATCGACTCTGTCTCGGTTGAACTGAAGGAAGCCAAGTGAAAAATTCTTTCTATCTTTAAAATTGCCCCTTGTTGATTTTCATTTTATTTTGCCCAGAGCAAAAAAAAGGGTAAGTGTGGGGGTGTGATGAGTCACAATTTATACATCTTTAAGACACCTAAGAAGGGTATTTGCAAGACTATTCTGTGCTTAAGAATTGATTGTTAGCTAAGATTCATTTTATGGGCTTAAATATAGAGAAAATACAAATCTGTGTTAATTGAAAGTCTTAGCTAATAAAAGTATCACCCTTCTTCGCAGGTCAAGCCGAGTCAACCAAGAGTCAATGAAGAGCCTCGGCCGAGTTGAAGTCGTCCGGCCAAGATCGACTGCCGTCTCGGCCAACAGACTCGTCTCGGCAACCCACACCTTGCAGTCCATCAGCCCAATAAAGAAAGCGGCCCAACTGTGTTTCCACATCGGCTATCCAGCTCGAAGGCCAGCTCATTTTTGCCATGTCACTCTTAGAGAATCTGCCATGTCACGTTGGAAGATCTGCACGAGGGGTAGAATAGAACATTCACATTGTAATTCTGTTAGGATATTTTGTATTGCCACCCAACGCCAGCAACTTCGTGTATATATAAGAGAAGTTGCGCACTTTTTTCTGGGTCTTTGAATTCACTTTAATTCCACACTCACTATATCCATTTTCTCGCTCCGCTCTCTCCATTTTCACGGTGGTGCGGTGCTTTGCATTGGTGCTTCTCTCGATTGAGTGGTGCAGGTCTAAGACTGGGAAGCTGGGACGTTTACTGAGGGGACCGATCGGACTATTGACGCACTCTGGTGGAACTGATCCTCAGCTTAGGCTAATCTGAGGTGAACCACCACCATCAACCTTGGCGATCGTTGAGGAAGATGGAGCCATCCGAATTCGGACCACTGTATTTGTATTTTGTTTCGTTAATCGATTTCATTCTGCATTTCATATCTCTGTTCTCTTCCTCTTCTTTAATTCACAAATTGAATCGCGATTGCATTTGAGACGTGAACAATGTTAAGCTAAGCCGATTGGAACTGGTTTAACTAATATAGTAGGTAACCATTTAACGATTGTTAATAGGGAACCTAAAATCAGCTCTGAACTTAATCCTGTCAACCGATGAGGTAGCGATTGCATAAATCCTCGGTATGGCAATGGACGAATATTTGGCGATCGTCATAAGACTACCCAAGGCTGATATGGACTGAGAACTGGAGTGTGGAATCTGGACTGGACTTGGACTAATGGAACTAAACATGAACACAGTTATATAATACTAATAGATAATTAGTAACAGTAGTATACATTTACTGCATTCATAGTCTTAGTTTATTTTCTACATTACTGCATCCCAACTCCCCAAGTTTCTTGCTTTCTTTCTGTTTTCTGGTTGAGACAGAGGTAATCCGCCTCTGTAGCGTTTGTCTGTACTCGGCCCACCGAGACCAAGCCGGATAGTCTTAACCGAGACCATCTCTGTCGAGACCGTCTCTGCTCAGTCTTTGCCAAGTACGACTCGGCTACAACCGAGGAGAGTCAACACTTCACATCTCAGATTCTGCATTGTTTAACTTGACACTAAATCACAATTGAGCACACTGTGTCCTTGAGAAAAATGACCTAGGGTTGACTATACTATAGTTAGCTTTAGTATTTGATAAGTGCGTTGAAACGACTATAAACGAGACATCATCACTGGACAATACTCCTGTTTGCTAGCTGAATGGTCATCCCTGTGGGTTCCAAGTCACCAAAATTCAGGGACCTGTAGATTGATGTGGGCATGACATTAATTGAGGCTCCCAGGTCCAACATGGCATTGGCAAAAGTGCATTCGCCGATGGTGCATGGGACCGAAAAGACTCCAGGGTCTCTGCATTTTTTTGGCAGAGTTGAGGCACTTGTAGTGATTGCTCCATTCTGTGTCGAGCTGACACCACACCTCCAGTTTCCTTGCTCCCCTTTATTTTTCTCTTTTTGTGTACACACAATTCCTTGAGGAATTTTTTGCGTGCTTAGGGACCTGTTTAATAGCGTCGAGGAGTGGAATATTGATTTCCACCTTACTTTTAACATCTTCAACAATTCTTCATCGACTTGGCTTTTTCCGAAGTGGTCCGAGATGGAAACGGCAATGGGACAGCTTGTCTGGCCGAGACTGTAAAGTCGGCATTTGACTCCGAGTCGGCTTCTTTCGATCTCGGCGCCTGCTCCAACGTAGGTTGAGGTAGTTCTTTTCCACTTCGAAGAGTGACTACACTGGCGTTACCTCTCGGATTTGGAATGGTTTGAGAGGGAAGGTTGCTAGATCCTGCCGACTGGAATTGGCTTACAATGTTAGCTAGCTGTCCAATCTGCTTTTTGAGGTCCTGGATGGTGGCAGTCATGTTCTGCTGGAACTGTAAATTGCTGGAGCTCACAGATTGTTGGAACTCCAGGTTGCTGGTTGCAAGCTGCTTCATCAAGTCTTCCGCAGAAGGAGAGTTTCGAGTAGGCATTCTCTCCGCTGTCGTTGTTGCTGCTGGAAAAGTGGTGCTTGGTATTCATGGAGTCGGCTGTTGATAACCTGCCTGCCTCTGATAGGTGCTCGGTGTGGATCCGAATTGTTGGGTTGCATATGGTCCTTGATTCGGTCCTGGCCGAAATGGCTGTCTTCCCTGTTGCTGGTTATCGAATGGCCGATTTTGATACGGCTGCTTCCCGTACTGAAATCCACCTATGGCTCCAACATTTTCTGGCTGGTCCGACTCAATTTCTTGGAGAGTGGGGCACATATCAATGGGGTGCTCTACGGAAGTACATATGCCACATACTTTTGCTGCCATGGCTGGTTGGTGTTGCCCAACAGCAAGCTGTCTCACCAATGATGTTAACTCGGTCGGTGATTCTCCAACCTCCGATTGAAGCTGCACCGATTTCACTCACCATCCGTGGGTTGATTTGGCCCTCCGATCCCAAATTGCTGTGTATTGCTTGCCATATTGGAAATCAGATGCCGCTGCCGCTTGGTGTTTTATCCATCGAGCCCCGCCATCGGCAAGGCGTCTATCATACTTCGTCCATCGGCCGATAATCCTTCATAAAATACTGGATCAGCAATCGTTCGCTGATCTGATGATGTGGACAGGTGGCACAGAGTTTGTTGAACCTCTCCCAAGTACTGTGCAAAGGTCTCTCCTGTATGTTGCCTTATCCCACATATTTCCTTTCTAATGGACGCAGTGCGGGATGCCGGAAAGAACTTCTCCGTAAAGGTGCGCTTCATGTCTCCCCTGTGTATTGAAAAGTACTGGCTGAAGATACAGCCAATCCTTCGCTGCTCCATCCAGGAGAATGGAAATGCCTTCATTTTGATGTAGTCTTCCGATATCCCTTGCGGCCTCATTGTAGAACAGACCACATGGAATTCTTTTTAAATGCTTTGTGGGGTCTTCTCCTGCAAGACTGTGAAACTTAGGCAACAGTGTATAAGACTAGATTTTAACTCATATGTTTGAGCTGGCTCCAGCTGTGGGTATTGGATGCACCAAGGTTGATACACCACGTCTGGAGTGGCTAATTCCTTCAGCGTCCTATCGTTATTCTCCATTCGTCCTGATTCTGCAAAGACGTTAGAATTAGAAACAAAGTTGTTAGTGTAAAACTGGTTAGAGTAAGCTACGGGATCTATATTGATACTAGTATTTATTGCAGCGTTCCTAATTTTGCGTAATCTACGTAAAGTTAATTCTATTTCTGGGTCAAAAACATACAGTGGGTCAGTGCTACTCCTAGTCATGCATCATGCGGGATTTAAAGTAATTAAAACAACAATTAATTCTACTGAAACAGAATGTGGTTGCTATGTAATGCTGAATGTAATGCTGAATTATGTGCTGCAAAATTAGATGTAATGCAGAGTCAGAAAATTTAATGTATGCAATGCAGAATTGAGAATTTATTCTATATCTATATGTATATATTTGTTTTTATTTTATCAGTGAATTCACGTAGAGATTTATTGACAAATTCAGACTCAAAAACTCTAAACGAAACTTCTTACAACTCGGATTCGACTCGGTTTACTTGGCACACTGAAACACAAAAGAACTTGTGTCCCCGGCAACGGCGCCAATTTGATGATTGCATTTTTACAGTCGTTTTACGCGCTTATCAAATAACTAAAGCTAACTATAGCATAGCTAACCCTAGGTCATTCTTCTCAAGGACACAATGTGTTTAGTTGTGAATTGGTGTGATGCGAACAGTAGTTGAATCTAAGTGTAAGATACCGACTCGTCTCGGCAATTGGCCGAGTAGCTCTCGGCAGAGACTGAGCCGAGATGATTCCGGTAGAGACAATCCGGCTTGGTTTCGGCTGAGTGCAGACAGACGCTACAGAGATGGACTATCTCTGTCTCAGACTTAGAAAGCAGTAAACAGGGGGGGCTGGAGAGCAAGTACGCAGAAAGTAAACTAAGACTATGAATGCAGTAAACATATACTACCGTTACTGATTATTGATGAGTCACAAGTTATACATCTTTTAGACACCTAAGAAGGAGGTTTGCAAGACTATTATGTGATTAAGGATGGACTATTAGCTAAGATTCAGTTTATGAGCTCGAATATAGAGAAAATACAAATCTGTGCTAATTCAGACTTCTTAGCTAATAAAAGTATCACTCCTTCTTCCTGCAGGTCAAGCCGAGTTGACCAAGGTCAACAGAAGTGTAATCAGCCGAGATGAAGTCGTCCCGACCAGACCGACTCAGTCTCGGCCAAGCAAGAGTCGTCTCGGCCGGCCCGTTGACTTGCAGCCCAGCAGCCCAGAAGAGAGTGGCCCAAATGTATTGACCACATCAGCTATCCAGCTTGGAGGCCACCTCAATGCCAAATCATCTGCCATGTCACTCCTAGGAAATCTGCCATGTCACGTGAAAAGATCTCGCATAGGGGTAGAATCGACATTCACTGTAATTCTATTAGGATTCGTTAGGATTAGCTAATCACAGCTCGTGTATATATAGGAGGAGCTGTGCACTGTTTAGTGGTCCTTGAATTCACTTTAATTCCACACTCACTATATCCATTTTCTCGCTCCCCTCTCTCTCCATTTTCACGGTGGGTGGTGTACGGTGCTGCATTGGTGCTTCTCTCGATTGAGGAAGTGCAGGTCTAAGACTGGGAAGCTGACGTTTACAGAGGGGACCGATCAGACATCGACGCACTCCGTGGAACTGATCCTCAACGCTTAGGCTAATCGGAGGTGAACCACCACCATCAACCTTGGCGATCGTTGAGGAAGATGGAACCATCCGAACTCGGGACCACTGTATTTGTATTTTGTTTCTGTTAATTGATTTCGTTCTGCATTTCATATCTCTGTTCTCTTTTCTTCTTCTTTAATTCACGAATTGAATCGCGATTGCATTTGAGAGACGTGAACAATGTTAAGCTAAGCCGATTGGAACTGGTTTAACTAATATAGTAGGTAACCATTTGACGATTGTTAATAGGGAACCTAAAATCAACTCTGAACTTAATCCCCTGTCAACCGATGAGGTAGCGATTGCATAAATCCTCGGTATGACAATGGACTAACCTTTGGCGATTGCCATATGACTACCAAAGGCTGATATGGACTATGAACTGGAGTGTGGAACCTGGCCCGACTTAATTAATGGAACTGAATCTGAATACAGTTATATAATAATAATAGATAAGTAGTAATAGTAGTATACATTCACCGCATTCATAGTCTTAGTTTGTTTTCTGCTTACTTGCATTCAAAACCCCCCCTGCCATCTGCTTTCTTACTGTTTTCTGGTTGAGACAGAGGTAGTCCCCTCTCAGAAGCGTGCCCGCACTCAGCCGAGACCATCTCTGTTTAGTCTCTGCCGAGTATGACTCCTGGCTACAACCGAGGAGAGTCAACACTTCACATCTCAGATTCTGCATTGTTTAACTTGACACTCAATCACAATTGAGCACACTGTGTCCTTGAGAAAAATGACCTAGGGTTGACTATACTATAGTTAGCTTTAGTTATTTGATAAGCGCGTAAAACGACTGTAAAAAACGCGCATCATCAAATTGGCGCCGTTGCCGGGGACACAAGTTCTTTTGTGTTTTCGTGTGCCAAACTAAGTAAGGTCGAATCCCGAGTCTGTGAAGTGTAAGTCAGTCATGAGTATTTTGAATTTGTCTATGTTTTTCTGTTGTTTCTGGATCCTGAATAAAAAGCATGCCCTATATCAATAACTTTTCTGTGTAAAACCATTTTGTAGTACTTAGAGGTAGCATTTTGTTTGCATACATTACTGCATCTTTCTTTTTTTTTTTTTTTTTTTGCATAATCTGCATAATGCATGACTAGGAGTGGTACTGACCCATTGACTGTTTTTGACCCAGAAATAGAATTAACCTTACGTAGATTACGAAAAATTAGGAACACTGTAGTAAATAGTAGTGCTGATATAGAATCTGTAGCTAATTCTAACCAGCTTTGTACTGATAATTTTGTGTCTAGTTCTAACGTCTTTGCAGAATCAGGACGAATGGAGAATAACGATAGGACGTTGAAGGAGTTAGCTACTCCAGACGTGGTGTACCAACCCTGGTGCATACAATACCCACAGCTGGAGCCAGCCCAAACATATGAGTTGAAATCTGGTCTTATACACCTGTTGCCCAAATTTCATGGTCTTGCAGGGAGAAGACCCCACAAGCACCTGAAAGAGTTCCATGTGGTCTGCTCTACCATGAGGCCGCAGGGATATCGGAGGACTATATCAAAATGAAGGCATTCCCATTCTCCCCTGGATGGGGCAGCAAAGGATTGGCTGTACCTTCAGCCGGCCCTTTTCAACACCTGGGGAGACATGAAGCGTGCATTCCTGGAGAAGTTCTTTCCGGCATCCAGAACTGCGACCATCAGAAAAGAGATATGTGGGATAAGGCAGCATACAGGTGAAATATTACATGAATACGGGAGAGGTTTAATAAACTCTGCGCCACCTGCCCACATCATCGATCAGCGAACGGCTTTGATCCAATATTTCTATGAAGGACTATCTCTAATGGACAGGAGTATGATAGATGCAGCTAGTGGTGGAGCTTTGATGGATAAGACACCAGAAGAAGAAGGCACCTGATTTCCAACATGGCTGGTAATACACAGCAGTTCGGAATCGAGGGCCAAGTCAATCCCGGATGGTGAATGAAATCAGTACAGCTTCCAATCAAAGGCTGGAGAATCAGCTGACCGAGTTGACATCATTGGTGAGACAGCTTGCTATTGACAACACCAACCCGCCATGGCAGCAAAATTATGTGGCATATGTACTTCCGTGGAGCACCCCACCGATATGTGCCCCACTCTCCAAGAAACCGAGCCTTAATACCAGCCAGAAAAATGTTGGAACCATAGGTGGATTTCAGTACGGAAACAACAGATCAGAATCGGGCGTTTGATAACCAGCAGCATGGGAGACAACCATTTCGGCCAGGACCGAATCAAGGGCCATATGCAACCCAACAATTCGGATCCACACCGAACACTTATCGCCGGCAAGCAGGTTATCAACAGCCCGACTCAACAATACCCAAAGACCACCTTTTCAAAGCAACAACAACAACAGCAGAGAGTGCCTACTCAAGGCAACTCTCCATCTCTGGAGGACCTAATGAAGCAACTTGCAACCAATAATCTGGAGTTCCAAAGAATCGTGAGCTCCAAAGAACATGCAGTTTCAGGAAAATATGACCGCCACCATCCAAGACCTAAAAACGCAAATTGGTCAGCTAGCTAACACAAATGAGCCAACTTCAGTCGGCAGGATCTAGCAATCTCCCTCTCAAAGCATTCCAAACCGAGAGGTAATGCCGGTGTAGTCACTCTCCAAGTGGAAAAGAACTACCTCAACCTACATGCAGTAGCCGAGATCACTAGAAGCCAGGACTCGAGCATAATGCCGACCTACGTCTCGGCCAGAAAAAGCTGTTCCATTGCCATTTCCATCTCGGCCCACTTCAGCAAGAAAGCTAGAGTCGGATGACGAGTTGCTGAAGATGTTCCGTAAGGTGGAAATTAACATTCCACTCCTTGATGCCATCAAGCAAGTTCCCAATACGCAAAGTTCCTCAAGGAACTCTGTGTGCGGAAGAAGATAAAAGGAAGTGTGGAGGTTGGAGGTGTGGTGTCGGCCTTAACTAAGAACGAAACTTCCACCACGGGGACAGCAACACTGCCAAAGAAATGCAGAGATCCTGGAATCTTTTTCTGTTCCATGCACCATTGGTGAATGCACTTTGCCGATGCCATGCTGGATTTGGGAGCCTCAATCAATGTCATGCCGGCATCAATCTACAGGTCCCTGAATTTCGGAGATTTAGAACCAACAGGGATGACCATTCAACTTGCTAACAGGAGTATTGTCCAGCCCCTGGGTGTTCTTGAGGATGTTCTCGCCCAAGTTAATGAGCTAATTTTTCCCGGCTGACTTTTTATGTTCTTGACATGGAGGATGAGACAGGGAAAAGAATCAACTTTAATTCCTGGGAAGACCATTCTTGATGACGGCACGAACAAAGATTGATGTATACTCTGGGACTCTCTCAATGGAATTCGGTGACACTCTGGTGCAATTCAATATTTTCGAAGCTATGAAGCACCCCAACCGAAGACCATTCCTCTTTGGCATTGACCTTATTGAAGAACTGGTTGAAGAATATCTTCAACTAGACAGCTGCAGTGAAAGCATGGAAGATTTTGCTAAAATTACTGATATTATCAGTTGCTTAGGAATCTATGAAGAAGCCGACAGTAAAGAAGTACATACCCTCTCCAGCTCCGAGGACGAATATGATGACATCGCTGACTTGGAATTCAAAGCCGAATTATTCAAAACAATGAACCAAGCATGCAATCAGACAAACCCGGAGTACTCAGAAAGTGAAGAGGCTGAAGTTGCCGAAACTAACCAATACTTAGTTGCACAGCTGGCAACAATCTTTTCAGCCGCAACCGAGTCGGTCAGAGAAGGCCGAGTCAATGAAGGAGCCATAGTCAACTCGGCCAAAGAAACCACGGCCGACAAGACCACCGAGATCATTTCGGCCAAAGAAGACTCAACTCACACTGTGGAAAACACCGATGTTCCATCCAGATCCTACTCAGAAGGACAACTCGAAGCCAAGGCCGACTCCACTCCAACTGAGCCCATGAAGTCAAGCCGGCTGAAGCAACCAAAGGCCGAACTCATGTCGGCACATCTGGTGCCGAATCAAGACCAAGTCGGCCAGTCGGATCCAAATTCAGAAATTGAAAAATCTCCATTGCCACCACCACCCATAGAGCTAAAGCCATTGCCGAGTCACCTAAAATACGCCTACTTGGACAAAGAACAGCAACTCCCGGTTATTATTGCTAGCCATCTCAATCATGAGCAAGAAGAAAAGTTGTTGGAGGTCCTAAGGCAGCATAAGAAGGCAATTGGGTGGAAACTTTCTGACCTTCCTGGCATAAACCCCTCCATATGCATGCATAGAATACTAATGGAGGAGGAGATTAAGCCCATAAGGCAGCAGCAAAAAAGACTGAATCCAACACTCCTGGACGTGGTTAAGAAAGAAGTTACAAAGCTCCTTGCAGCAGGGATCATCTACCCCATCTCTGGATAGCCAATGGGTGAGCCCCCTGCAAGTGGTGCCAAAGAAGTCCGGGCTAATCTGTCACGAAAAACCAGCAGAATGAGCTGGTACCAACAAGGATTCAGAATAACTGGCGAGTGTGCATTGATTATAGAAGATTAAACCAAGCAACTCGCAAGGATCACTTCCTCTGCCTTTCATTGATCAAATGCTTGAAAAATTGGCAGTGTGAGATCCCATTACTGTTTTTTTGATGGATTCTCAGTGCTACATGCAGATACATATTGCACCTGAAGATCAGCATAAGACGACCTTTACCTGCCCATTTGGTACCTTTGCGTATACACGCATGCCATTCGGCCTGTGCAATGCACCGAGTACATTCCAACGTTGCATGATGAGTATCTTTCTGACTTGCTACAGACTGCATGGAGGTCTTCATGGATGATTTCACCGTATATGCTGACTCATTTGATGCATGCCTGAATAATCTGTCAAGGGTGTTGAAAAGATGCATTGACACAAACCTCGCGGCTCAATTTTGAAAAATGTCACTTCATGGTGATCAAGGAATAGTATTGGGTCATCCTGGTATCCAATAGAGGCATCAAGTAGATAAAGCCAAGATAGACATCATATCTTCCCTTCCAAAACCCTCTTCTCGTGAGGGAGGTTCGCCATTTTAGACACGCAGCTTCTACAGAAGATTCATAAAAAACTTCAGCAAACTTGCCTTGCCTCTCTGCCCAAGCTGCTATGTAATGACGTGGAATTCAACTTTGATCAACACCGTATCGAAGCATTTCAGAGTTGAAGACCAGACTCACGCCCCGCCTCCCATTCTGCAAGCACCAAACTGGGACCTGCCATTCGAATTAATGTGTGATGCATCCAACTCGGCATTAGGAGCTGTTCTCGGCCAAAGAGCCAGAGTCGGCCTCCCAAAGGCGGGTAATTGCTTATGCATCACTTAACTATGGACTCGGCCCAGCGGAATTATACAACAACCGAGAAGGAACTATTGGCAATTGTGTTTGCCCTGGACAAATTCCGCCCATACCTTCTCGGCACTAGAATAATTGTGTTCTCTCGATCATGCGGCCTTGAGATACTTGTTGAAGAAGCCGGATGCCAAGCCGAGACTGATTCGGTGGATGCTTCTCCTTCAAGAATTCAACATTGAAATCAGAGATAAAAGAGGTGCGAGAACTCAGAGCAGACCACCCAAGCAGAATCCAAAAAGAAAGTGAACCGATGCCTATCCGAGATGAATTTCCAGATGAGCACCTTTTCTGCACATAAAAACGTCTTCACCATGGTTTGCTGACATTTGTAATTTTGTGGCAACATCTCAGTTCCCACCAGAGGCATCTCTACTGTACAAGGATAAAACAAGCGATGCCAAGTACTACATTTGGGATGACCCCTACCTTTGGAGACTGTGCAGTGACAAAGTCATCCGCAGGTGCATTCCCTGAAGCCGAAGTTCATTCGGTCCTCCAGTTCGCCACTCGGCACTGGAGGCGCCATTATGGATCCAATTCTGACTGCCAGGAAAGTGCTAGATGTGGTCTCTACTGGCCAACCATCTTCAGAGACGCGCATGAATTCGTCTCCACCTGCAAGAACTGCCAAAAGCAGGAATGGCCATGAATGTAAGGCATGAAATGCCCCAACAACCCATCCAATTCTGTGAAATCTTTGATGTTTGGGGAATAGATTTCATGGGACCATTCCAGTCTCCAATGGCTATTCATACATTCTGCTGGCTGGGTCAGATTATGTATCAAGGTGGATAGAAGCAATTGCCACCAGAACCAACGATGCTCGAGTAGTAGTGGACTTCTTGAAGTCAAATATCTTCTGCCGGTTTGGTGTACCAAAAGCGCCATAAGTGACCAAGGCAGTCATACTGCAACAGAGCCATGACTTCCCCTTCTTCAGAAATATGGGGTAGCACACAGAATTGCTACAGCCTACCATCCCCAGACAAATGGTCAAGCAGAAGTGTTCAACAGGGAAATCAAGAAAACACTGCAAAAGATGACCAATCCCAGCAGGAAAGACTGGAGCCGCCTCCTTGAGGATGCTCTGTGGGCACACAGAACTGCCTACCGAACACCTCTCGGGATGTCTCCCTATAGGATTGTTTTCGGTAAAGCCTGTCACCTTCCTTTGGAGCTAGAACACAGAGCATACTGGGCTGTTAAACAGTGCAATTTGGCCTATGACCAAGCTGGAGAACAGAGAAAGTTTCAGCTGCAAGAATTAGATGAACTCCGCTTGGAAGCATATGAAAATTCTAGGATCTACAAGCAGAAAATCAAACGATTCCATGACCAGCAGATCCTAAGAAAAGAACTCCGAATTGGCCAGAAAGTCCTTCTGTTTAACTCACGCCTTAAACTCATTGCAGGTAAACTACGTTCTAGATGGGATGGGCCTTTTGTTATCACTAATGTGTTTCCCCATGGTGCAGTACAGCTAAAAGACGAACACAACAACAGCACCTTCCAGGTCAATGGGCACCAAATTAAGCCATTCCATGAAGGCCCAATGTCAATCATTCCGGAAATGGAGGACATATCATTGATGGAACCAACAGCTCCAGATGACCCTCCCTTGCATTGAGGACAATGCAAATTTTAAGTGTGGGGGTGGGGGATGATCCAAGAATTCCAATTTTTCTCTTTTCATTTCCTTCATCCTGAACTCTGCTAGTTTAAACTACTTGTTATTTCTTTGCGTATTTCATTTTTTCTGGTTTTTCAATCTCTCGTTTTTATTTCATTTTTTCTGGTTTTTCAATCTCTCGTTTTTCAGAATTTTTCCCTCCTGAACAAGAATTCCAAGTGGATTGTCAATAACAAGAATGTCACGAAAAGAGTTTTGAATTGGTTTCTGAAAGTTTGAATAAAGTCAGTGAAAGCATATATGCAACTTTGACAAGAGAATTCTCTAGCTCAAGAGAATGAAACTTTTGTGTTCTAGGCAGTAATCGACTGAAAAATTGAAAAGAAAAACCTTGAGTCAGAGCTGATACAACCTGTGTGAGATTTTGAGCCTTATAAAAATGGATGGCTCGCATCTTGCCATTCTCTTCTTGTTCTTTAGTGTAATTTTTGCATTCATGATAACTATATATTCTGCATTTTGCCTCAACTCTCTGGATACAACTGTTTTCACATACAGGAATGACATGATCTAGGCCATGTTTCTTATGAGCCCTGAGCCAAATAAAGCCTACCCGAACAAATGTATCTGTTGTTTTCCCATTTGAGCCTAACTAAACATTTTTTTTGACAGCTCACTACAAGCCAAGGCCAGAAAAACCATGAATTAACCTCACTCTATGGGAGCAGAGGAGCTTTGGAATTGTTTTGGGAGTAAGTCATGATCAAGTGTGGGGGAATTCCAGGAAGCAAAAAGTTGTTCAGCACTCTCCGAGGCTCAAAGAACAATAAAAGAATAAAAGCGAGTGAAAGAAAGAAAAAGAAAAATGGAAAGCAGCAGCTGAAAATCTGAGCTGAAGCAAATAAAGAAAGAAAGCAGCTGCATAAATATGTATCAGAAGAAAAAGAAAAGAAAATAAGCTGGTGGCAGCAAGAAGGAGAAATTGGCAGAATCCTGAGTTACCCTCAGGCTGATTTAAACTTACTCCCCATTGCTCCTCTCTCCCTAAAGGGTCCTGAAACCAGTTTTTCCCATATATTGTCCACCCCATGACCCAGCCTCGCTACAAGCCAAAAAGAAGTCCTAGTGATCATAACTGTGCGTGTTTTTGCAGGTGTAAGAAGAGAGCTTTGTCAAAGTGTGGCAATTTCAGTTCCATAAATGTTGAGTGTAAATACAAGCCCAAGCACGAGAGAAATGAGGGAATGATTTGCCCAAAAGCTCTGTCACTCTTGGTTATCTTTTCCTGTTTGCAGATCATTAATTTGCCTAGAGCGTAGAAGGAGTAATTTCATATTGATAGAGCATCTCAAGCTCGAGTGAATGAGTGCCGACTGTCTCGGCCGGCGAAGAAAGCCAAATGAAAAATTCTTTTCTATCTTTAAAAATTTCCCCTTGTTGATTTTCATTTTATTTTGCCCAGGAGTGCAAAAGGGTAAGTGTGGGGGTGTGATGAGTCACAAGTTATACATCTTTTAGACACCTAAGAAGGAGGTTTGCAAGACTATTATGTGATTAAGGATGGACTATTAGCTAAGATTCAGTTTATGAGCTCGAATATAGAGAAAATACAAATCTGTGCTAATTCAGACTTCTTAGCTAATAAAAGTATCACTCCTTCTTCCTGCAGGTCAAGCCGAGTTGACCAAGGTCAACAGAAGTGTAATCAGCCGAGATGAAGTCGTCCCGACCAGACCGACTCAGTCTCGGCCAAGCAAGAGTCGTCTCGGCCGGCCCGTTGACTTGCAGCCCAGCAGCCCAGAAGAGAGTGGCCCAAATGTATTGACCACATCAGCTATCCAGCTTGGAGGCCACCTCAATGCCAAATCATCTGCCATGTCACTCCTAGGAAATCTGCCATGTCACGTGAAAAGATCTGCATAGGGGTAGAATCGGACATTCACTGTAATTCTATTAGGATTCGTTAGGATTAGCTAATCACAGCTCGTGTATATATAGGAGGAGCTGTGCACTGTTTAGTGGTCCTTGAATTCACTTTAATTCCACACTCACTATATCCATTTTCTCGCTCCTGCTCTCTCCATTTTCACGGTGGTGTACGGTGCTGCATTGGTGCTTCTCTCGATTGAGGAAGTGCAGGTCTAAGACTGGGAAGCTGGACGTTTACCAGAGGGGACCGATCAGATTACTGACGCACTCTAGTGGAACTGATCCTCAGCGCTTAGGCTAACGGAGGTGAACCACCACCATCAACCTTGGCGATCGTTGAGGAAGATGGAACCATCCGAACTCAGGACCACTGTATTTGTATTTTGTTTCTGTTAATTGATTTCGTTCTGCATTTCATATCTCTGTTCTCTTTCTCTTCTTTAATTCACGAATTGAATCGCGATTGCATTTGAGACGTGAACAATGTTAAGCTAAGCCGATTGGAACTGGTTTAACTAATATAGTAGGTAACCATTTGACGATTGTTAATAGGGAACCTAAAATCAGCTCTGAACTTAATCCCTGTCAACTGATGAGGTAGCGATTGCATAAATCCTCGGTATGACAATGGACGAACCTTTGGCGATTGCCATATGACTACCAAAGGCTGATATGGACTATGAACTGGAGTGTGGAACCTGGCCTGGACTTAATTAATGGAACTGAATCTGAATACAGTTATATAATAATAATAGATAAGTAGTAATAGTAGTATACATTCACTGCATTCATAGTCTTAGTTTGTTTTCTGCTTACTTGCATTCAAAACCCCCCCTTTACTGCTTTCTTACTGTTTTCTGGTTGAGACAGAGGTAGTCCCCCTCTGTAGCGTCTGTCTGCACTCAGCCGAGACCATCTCTGTTTAGTCTCTGCCGAGTATGACTCGGCTACAACCGAGGAGAGTCAACACTTCACATCTCAGATTCTGCATTGTTTAACTTGACACTCAATCACAATTGAGCACACTGTGTCCTTGAGAAAAATGACCTAGGGTTGACTATACTATAGTTAGCTTTAGTTATTTGATAAGCGCGTAAAACGACTGTAAAAAACGCGCATCATCAATTATCTATTATTATTATTATGTAACTGTGTTCATGTTCAGTTCCATTAGTTCAAGTCCAGTCCAGATTCCACACTCCAGTTCTCAATCCATATCAGCCTTGGGTAGTCTTATGACAATCGCCAAAGGTTCGTCCATTGCCATACCGAGGATTTATGCAATCGCTACCTCATCAGTTGGCAGGGATTAAGTTCAGAGCTGATTTTAGGTTCTCTATTAACAATCGTTAAATGATTACCTACTATATTAGTTAAACCAGTTCCAATCGGCTTAGCTTAACATTGTTCAAATCTCAATTGCAATCGCGATTCAATTCGTGAATTAAAGAAGAGGAAAGGAACTGAAATAAGAAGTGCGTAATGGAATTGATTAATAGAAACAGAATACAAACACAAAGGGTCCCGAAGTTCAGATGGATCCATCTTCCACGATTTATCGCCATGGTTGATGGTGGTGGTTCACCTCCATTAGCTTGAGCGTTAAGGATCAGCTCCACCCGAGTGCGTCAAGAATCTGACGGCCCCTCCGGCAGACTTCGGCTTCCCAATCTCAGACCTGCACTTCCTCAATCGAGAGAAATACCAATACAACACCGTACACCACCAGGAATGGAAAGATGAGGGCGAGGAGATGGAGTAAATGAAGTGTATTAGGAGTGAATTCAGAAAACAGAACATGTAAAAAGTGCACAGCTCTTCCTATATATACACGAGCTGTGATATGCTAATCCTAACGAATCCCAACAGAATTACATTGTGAAAGATCCTATTCTACCCCTATGCGGATCTTCTAACGTGACATGGCAGATCTCTTAGGAGTGACATGGCAGGCTGAGCTAACGTGAGATGGCCACCGAGCAGGATAGCTGATGTGGTCAATACATTTGGGCCTCTCTAATTGGGCTCCGGGCTGCAAGGCATGGGTTGCCGAGACGACCTTGGTCTGGCCGAGATGGGGTTGGTCTGATCAGGATGACTTCATTTCGGTGAGACTCCTTTTGTTGACCCTGGTCAACTCGGCTTGACCTGCAGAAGAGGGAGTGACACTTTTATTAGCTAAGAAATCTGATTTAACACAGATTTGCGGTTTCTCTGTATTCAAACCCATAGAATGAATCTTAGCTAACAATCCTTCTTAAGCACAGAATAGTCTTGCAAACCTCCTTCTTAGGTGTCTAAAAGATGCATAAATTGTGACTCATCAGTGACACTCTGGTGCAATTCAACATCTATGAAGCTATGAAGCACCCCACCGAAGACCACTCTCTCTTCGGCATAAACATAATAGAGGAGCTGGTGGAAGAATACCTCCAACTAGAGAGCTGTAGTGAAGACATAGGGGATTCTGTTGGAAGCACTAACAGCTGCTTAGAGGCTGACCACAACGAAGTACAAGACTTCCCAGACTCTGAGGCTAATCAAGATGACATTGCCGACTTGGCATTCGAGGTAGAATTGACTAAATTATTAGACCAAGTTTGTGACCAAGAACACTCAGAGTGTACAAACAATGCAGACGTCAAAGTCGCCGAAACTGAAGAGTCTCCCATTGCACAATTGGCGACCATTTTTATGGTCGAGATCAAGTCGGCCAGAGAAGGCCGAGTCAAGGAAGAGATAAAAGTCAACTCGGCCAAAAAGTCAAACAGCAAGGCCGACACACATCCCGAAACCGTCTCGGCTAATGAAGACCAGACACAAGCTGGAGTGGAAAACAATGTTCCATTCAGATCCGACTCCGAAGCTACATAAAAAGTCAAAGCCGACTCCAATCCAACAAGAAGCGAAGCCATTGAGTCGAATCGGCTAAAGTAGCCAAAGGCCAAAATCATGTCGGCACACCTGGTGCTGAATCGAAATCAAGTCGGCCAACCGGATCCAACCCCATTAATTGAAAAATCTCCATTACCACCACCACCTATGGAACTAAAACCATTGCCGAGTCACCTAAAGTATGTCTACTTAGACAAGGAATAACAACTTCCAGTTATCATTGCCAACAATCTCCACCAAGAGCAAGAAGACAAGTTGCTGGAGGTCCTGAGGAAACACAAAAAGGCAATTGGGTGGAAGCTTTCGGACCTTTCAGGTATTAATCCCTCCATCTGCATGCATAGAATATTGATGGAGAAGGAAATCAAGCCCATAAGGCAACAACAAAGAAAACTGAATTTGAAACTCCTGGATGTGGTTAAAAAGGAAGTCACCAAACTCATTGCTACAAGGATCATCTATCCCATCTCGGATAGTCAATGGGTAAGCCTTGTGCAAGTAGTGCTGAAGAAATCCGGGATGACTGTTATGAAAAACCAGCAAGACAAGCTGGTACCAACAAGGATTCAAAATAGTTGGCGAGTCTGAATAGATTATAGAAGATTAAACTAGGCAACTCGCAAGGATCATTTCCCCTTGCCTTTCATTAATCAAGTCCTGGAGAAATTAGCAGGGAAATCCTACTATTGTTTTCTGGATGGATTCTCAGGGTACATGCAAATACATATTGCACCCGAGGACCAGCATAAAACCACTTTTACCTGCCCTTTTGGCACCTTTGCGTACACTCGCATGCCATTTGGCCTATGCAATGCACTGAGCACATTCCAACATTGCATGACAAGTATCTTCTCGGACTTGTTGCAGGATTGCATGGAGGTGTTCATGGATGACTTCATGGTCTACGCCAATTCATTTGAAGCATGCCTGAGCAATCTATCCAAGTTGTTGAAGAGATGTATCGACACAAACCTTGTGCTGAATTTTGAAAAATGTCATTTCATGGTGACCGAAGGAATGTTGGGACATCTAGTTTCCAATAGAGGCATCGAGCTGGACAAATCAAAGATATACATTATCACCTCCCTTCCAAACCCCGCTTCTGTGCGGGAAGTTCGCTCATTTCTAGGACATGCAGGTTTTTATAGAAGATTCATCAAGAACTTCAGCAAGCTTGCCCTGCCACTGTCAAAGCTGCTACAGAAGGATGTGGAATTTAATTCGACCAGCCCTATATTGAAGCATTTCAGGAGCTGAAGAATAGACTCACATCCGCCCCAATCCTACAAGCGCCAAACTGGGACCTGCCATTTGAACTAATGTGCGATGCATCCAATTCAGCATTAGGAGTTGTCCTCGACCAAAGAGCTGGAGTCGGCCAACCAGGGCATGTGATTGCTTATGCATCTAGAACCATGGATCTGGCCCAGCAAAATTACACAACAATTGAGAAGGAACTATTGGTAATCGTGTTTCCCTTAGACAAATTCTGTTCCTACCTTCTCGGTTCGAAGATAATTGTGTTCTCTGACCACGCTACTTTGAGATACTTGCTGAAGAAGCCTAATGCTAAACCGAGACTGACCAGGTGGATGCTTCTTCTCCAAGAATTCAACTTAGAGATCAGAGATAAAAAGGGTGCTACGAACTCTATTGTAGACCACTTAAGTAGGATTGAAAAAGAGAGCGAACTGATGCTGATCCGAGATGGATTCCTTGATGAGCAACTTTTGCACATCAAATCGGCTACATCATGGTTTGCCGACATTTGTAATTACGTGGCAACATCTCAATTCCCACCTAAGGCATCTCGTCCATACAAGGAGAAACTCCAGAGCGATGCTAAGTATTACATTTGGGATTACCCTTACTTTTAGAGATTGTGCAGCGACAAGGTCATCCGCAGGTGCATTCCTGAAATTGAGACCAATTCGGTCCTTTAGTTCTGCCACTCGGCACCTAGAGGTGGTGACTATGGATCGACTCGGACTGCTAGGAAAGTGCTAGACTATGGCCTATACTGGCCTACTATTTTCAGAGATGCTCATCATTTCGTCTTCACCTGCGATAGATGCCAAAAAGCAGGAATGACCATGAACCGAAGGCACGAAATGCCCCAACAACCCATCTTGTTCTGTGAAGATTTTGATGTCTGGGGAATAAGCTTTATGGGACCATTCCCAGTCTCCAATGGCTACTCATATATTCTGCTGGCCGTTGACTATGTATCAAGATGGGTAGAGGCCATTGCCACCAGAACTAATGATGCTAAGGTGCTCGTGGACTTTCTTAAGTCCAATATTTTCTACAGGTTTGGTGTACCGAAAGCGCTCATCAATGACCAAGGAAGTCACTTTTGTAATAGAGCCATGGCCTCCCTTCTTCAAAAATATAGGGTGGCACACAGGGTTGCTACAGCATATCATCCCCAAACAAACAACAAAGTTGAGGTTTTCAATAAGGAAATTAAGCAAACACTGCAAAAGATGACAAATCCCAGCAAGAAGGACTGGAGCCGACTCCTCGAGGATGCTCTATGGGCACATAGAACCGCATACCGAACACCGCTAGGATGTCACCCTACCAGATCATTTTCGGTAAAGCCTGCCACCTTCCTGTGGAGCTAGAACACAAAGCTTATTGGGCGGTCAAGCAATACAACATGGCCTATGACCAAGCGGGAGAACATAGAAAATTCCAACTTCAAGAACTTGATGAACTCCGCTTGGAAGCCTATGAGAATGCCAGGAACTACAAGCAGAAAGTCAAGAGATTTCATGACCTGAAGATCCTGAGGAAAGACTTCCATATCGGCTAGAAAGTGTTGCTATTCAACTCAAGATTGAAGCTCATAGCAGGTAAGCTTTGCTCCAGGTGGGATGGACCTTTTGTTATCACTAACATATTTCCCCATGGTGCAGTACAGTTAAAAAATGAGCATACCAACAACACCTTCCAGGTCAATGGGCATCAAATCAAGCCATTCCATGAAGGTCCAACGCCAACCATAA
The DNA here is from genome assembly GCA_025330945.1 of Mucuna pruriens. Taxonomy (NCBI): domain Eukaryota; kingdom Viridiplantae; phylum Streptophyta; class Magnoliopsida; order Fabales; family Fabaceae; genus Mucuna; species Mucuna pruriens. The sequence continues at coordinate 57,500 of JAENHJ010000412.1, forward strand.
ATGACATCGAGATCATTTCATTGGTGGAACCAGCTCCACCAAATGGCATAGCCTAAGCCTACTCGGCTAAACCCCTCTCAATCTACACTATGCATTAAGGACAATGCCAGATTCAAGTGGGGGGGGGGGCATTTGAGACCACAAAACAAGCTGTCATTCCTATCTGGCCCTAACTTTCTTCTTACTTACTTTTCTTTACTCTCTTTTTACTTATTTTTCTTTAATTTTCCCATTTTCATTATTTGAATTTACTATTTACGAGTCCTTTATTTCAATAAGAAGCTACCCCAGCAGAGTCCCAAAAGTGGCCGCCTGAAGAAGAGAAAAATTCCTAATTGAATTCGGAAGTTTGATGAAACAGTAGAAGCAATCACTTCAATTCTGGAAAGAAATGATCCCTGCTTGAAGGGAACCAAACCTTTGTGTCCTAATCGACAAGTGATTGAAAAATGGGAAAAGGAAACCTCTAGGGTTAAGGAGCAAAAGTAACCTGTGTGAGAATTTGAGCCTTGCAACAGTGATGGCTTACATTCTTTCCATCTTCCTTCTTCTTGAGTGATTTTGCATGCATGTTAATTGCGTATTCTGCATTTTGCCTTAACTCTCTCGATACAACTATTTTCACATGCAGGAATGACATGATCTAGGCCATATTTCTTATGAGCCTCGAGCCAAGCAAAACCTACCTGAAAGAATTTTATCCGTTGTTCACCCCCTTGGGCCTAATCTAACCATTCCTTCTTACAGCTCACTACAAGTCGAGGCCAAGAAAACCATAATTTCACCTCACCCTTTGGAAGTTGAGGAGCCTTGGAATTGTCTTAGGAGTGAGTTAGAATCAAGTGTGTGGGAGGCCTAGGAATCTGGTCAGAAGTATCTGAAGGCTCAAAAGAAAAGAAAAAGAAAAAGAATCGAATGAAAGGGAGAAAAAGAAAAGCATATATAGTAGGAAATAAGCAGCTGAGATAATTAAGCTGAATCAAACAAAAACAGCAAGTTGCATGAATACAAGAAAGAAAAATAAAGAAATGAAAAGGAAAGGTGAGCAAATAAAGATGGAAGAAGACCACAGCAACTAGGACTGTCCTCATGCTGATAAGACTCACTCCCCATTGCTCCTCTCCTCCCTACGGGTTCTGAAGCTAGTTTTCCTACATTTTATCCTACCCGTGACCCTAGCCTCGCTACAAGTCGAAAAAGTCCTAGTGATCATGACTGTTTATGTTTTGCAGGTGTAAGAGGAGAGCTTTGACAAGATATGGTAATACCAATTCCATGTAATGCTGAGTGTAAATACAAACCAAAGACTTGAGAGAACTAAGAAAAGTTGATTTCCCAAGTGAAAGATTTATCACTCTTGGTTACTTCCTCCCGTTTGTAGGTCATGAAGGTGCCTTAGGCCTGAAGGGAGTAGTCCCCCGACTGCATGAAACATCTTGAGTCGGGATCAAAAGAAGATGACTTTGTCCAGTTAATTTGAGGAAGTCAACGAAGGAATTTCTCTCCGTCAACCCAAACCTCCCTTGTATAAAACATTTTATTTTGCCGAAGAGTGCAAAAGGCTAAGTGTGTGGGTTTGATGAGTCATAAATCATACACCTTAGTGGACCTAAGAAGAGTGTTGATAAGGAATTCTTGTATGGAAAAGATGAGTGTTAGCTAAGATTCAGATTAGGAACCTAAAAATAGAGAAAACACAATTCTGTGTTAAATCAATAGGTATTAGCTAACTATTCTTTCATTGCAGATCTAGCCAAGACTCTCAACCATCCAAAAAGGACCAGACCAAGAGAGTAATCTACTAACCAGGCCAACTCCGTCTCGGCCAGGCCGAGTCGCTCAGCCTAGTGGTACATTCCATGTCAGCCATCCACTCAGAGGCCACCTCGGCTCCAACTCAACAGCCACGTCACCCTGGAAGTAACTTGCAACGCAAGCCATAACAAGGGTAGAATAGGGATTTCACTTTGTAATTCTGTTAGGGACGTTAGCTTTCGCACCTGGTATATATAGGCGAAGCTATGAACAAATCGGGGTCTTTGAATTCATTCCCTTCACATTTTCATTGAGTTCATTATCTCGCTCTTGCTTTTCTCCGTTTACGGTGGTGCACGATGTTGTATTGGTGTTTCTCTCGATCGAGGAAGTACAGGTCTAAGACTGGGAAGCCGAAGTTTGTTAGAGGGGACTGCTTGGAATTCCAACACACTCTGGTGGATCTGATCCTCAACGCTCAAGCTATGGGAGGTGAACCACCACCATCAACCATGGCAATCGTTGTGGAAGATAGATCCATCTGAATTCGGACCACTGCGTTTGTATTCTATTTTCTGTTAATCAATTTCATTCTGCATTTCTTGCCTCTGTTCTTCCCCTCTTCCTTAATTCATGATTTAATCCGCGATTGCAATTGAACCATGAACAAGTTAAACTAAGCCGATTGAAACTGGTTTAGCTAATTCAGTAGGTAATCCTTTAACAATTGTTAATAGAGAACCTAAAATCAGCTCTGAACTTAATCCCTACCAACTAATGAGGTAGTGATTGCATAATTCCTTGGTATGGTAATGGACGAACCTATGGCGATTGCCATAAGCATTCTCAAGGCTGACCTGGACTAAGAACTGGAGTAAGGAATCTGGATTGGACTTGAACTAATGGAATTGAATATGAACCTAGTTATATCATTATAACAACCGTAGTATATCGTATCAGTAGCATCCTTATATTTGCACTTATTTCTACATTCATTTACCTTTTCTCATTCCCATAATTAAAACCCCTGTTTACTGCTTACCGAGTCCGAGACAGAGGTAGTCCATTTCTATAGCGTCTGTTTCACACTTAGCCGAAACCAAGTCGGATAGGTCTCTGTCGAGACCATATCGGCTCAGTTTCTACCGAGAGCAACTCGGCCAGTGCCGAGACGAGTCAATACTCTACACCTCAAGTTCCACGTCATTTCGCTTTACATTGAACCACAATTGAGCACAATGTGTCCTTGAGAAAAATCGACCTAGGGTTGACTATGCTATAATTAGCTTTAGTTATTTGATGCACATTGAGATGACTAAAAATGAGGTTTATCAGGGTGCTTGGAGGATAGGGGCGGATGTGAGTAGGTTCTTCAGCTCCTAGAAGGTTTCAACACAAGGCTGGTCAAATTTAAATTCCACATCCTTTTGTAGCAGGTTGGACAGTGGCAGGGCAATTTTGTTGAAATTTTTGAAAAATCTTATGTAGAACCCTAGATGTCCCAAGAATGAGCAAACCTCTCGCATAGAAGCGGGGTTTGGAAGAGAGGTAATGATATCAATTTTTGATTTATCAACCTCGACGCCTCTATTGGATACCAGGTGTCCCAACACAATTCCCTCGGTCACCATGAAATGACATTTCTCACAATTAAGCACCAGATTTGTGTTTATGCATCTAGTTAACACCTTGGATAGATTTTCTAGACATGCATCAAATGAATCAGCATACACCGTGAAGTCGTCCATGAAGACTTCCATGCAATCCTATAGCAAGTCCGAGAAGATACTTCTCATACAATGTTGAAATGTACTCGGTGCATTGCACAGGCCAAATGGCATGCGTGTGTGCGAAAAGGTACCGAATGGGCAAGTGAAGGTCGTCTTATGTTGATCTTCTAGTGCAATATGGATTTGCATGTATCTGGAGAATCCATCTAGAAAGTAGTAATGGGATTTTCCTGCTAATTTCTCCAGGACTTGATCAATAAAAGGCAAAGGGAAATGATCCTTGCAAGTTGCCTGGTTCAATCTTCTATAGTCTATACAGACTCGCCAACTATTCCGAATCGGCATAGGTACCAACTCATCATGCTAGTTTTTCATGACAGTCATCCCAGCCGTTTTGAGTACTACTTGCACAAGACTAACCCACTAGCTGTCCCAGATAGGGTAGATGATCCCAACAATAAGCAGTTTTGTCACTTTTCTCTTGAACATGTCCAGGATGGTCGGATTCATCCTTTTTTGTTGCTGCCTTATAGGACAGGCTTCCTCCTCCATTGAAATTCTATGCATGCATATGGAGGGATTTATGCCTGGAAGGTCAGATAGTTGCCACCCAATTTCCTTCTTATGTTGCCTTAGGACATGCAACAATCTCTCCTCCTGCTCCCGGCGAAGATTGTTATCAATTATGACAGGGCGTTGCTATTCAGCATCCAAGTAGGAGTATTTCAAATGACTCAATAATGGCTTCCGTTCTATAGGTAGCGGTGGTGGAGATGAAGAGGTATCATTAGTTAGTTTCGAATTTGACTGACTTGAATTGGATTTGGCATCAAGTGTGCCGACATGATCTCGACCTTCTATTGTTGTGGGCGACTCACATTGGTCGGGTATGATCTGGCTCTTGTCTAGTTGGATTTGGACTCAACATTCTTCTTTGTACTGGAGTCAGATCCGGATGGAACTGGGTTTTGAACTTGATTGTCCAAAATACACTCGGCTTCTGCTTGCTTTTGATCTTCACTACCCGAGTTGCTGTCAGCTTTTGCATATACAATTAAGCTGGACTCGGTATTTGTCTTTCTAATCGAGTCGGCTTCGACCTTCTTTCGGTCTCAACCTCTGATGAGTCGTATTTTATACACCTTACAAGGACCTAAGATGGGTATTTTAGAGATAATTTGGTGCTTAAGAAATAAGTCTTAGCTAAGATTCATATTATGGGCCTAGAAATAGGGAAAGTACGAATCTATGCTAATTTGAGAATTTTAGCTAACAAGGGACTCATTCCTCTTTCTTGCAGGATCAGCATGGATGACCTCGGCCCATCATGAGAAGCCTTGGCTCAAGAGAGTCGTCCCGGCCAAACTGACTCGTCCTAGAACTGAACGGCTTTGTAGGTCCAGTAGCCCAATAAAGAGCGACCCACTTTATTGTCCACGTAGGCAATCCAACTCGACTGCCATGTCACTTCTAGAGAAGTTTGCAGCGCAAGCCACGTAAGGGTAGAATTGGAACCTCAGTTTGAAATTCTTTTAGGATCGTTGGTTAGCGCATTTAGTAAGACCATCTCATGTATATATTGTAGGAGATGGGCACATTTAAAGATTGTTGAATTCATATTCTACATTTCCCTCGACTTTTTCATTTCTCTCGCTCTTGTCCTCTACACTCATGGTGGTGCACGGTGCTCTCAACGGTGCTTCTCTCAATTGAGGAAGTGCAGGTCAAAAACCGAGAAGCTGAAGATCGTCAAAGGAGATCGCTTGGATTACCAACGTGCTCTGGTGGATCCAATCCTCAGTGTTCTGGCTAACAAAGGTAAACCATCGTTATTCGACCATGGCGATCGTCATGGAAGACGAATCCGCTGAATTCATAGCCTGCGTTTGTATTTCATTCTTAATAATATAAGTGCTTTCTGATTTTGATATCCGTTTGCATTCCTATACTTTAATTCATTATCTGCGTTGCGATTGAATGAAGTGATGTGAATCATGTTGAACTAAGTCGATCGGAACTAGTTTAACTAATTCAGTAGGTAATCAACTAAAAAACCTAATTGAGAATCTAAAATCAACTCTAAGCTTAATCCTTGCCAACTGATGAGGTAGCGATCGCGTAATTCCTCAGTATGATAGTGGACGGACATTTGATGATTGTCATAAGAAAACTGAAGGTTGATACGGATTGTAACTGGAGTGAATGGACCAGAACAAACTTTATTATTGAGACTGAACATGAATAGTAGTAACAGTAGAGTAGCTTAGCTTAATTGCATTCACGTCTTAGTTTAATTTTTGTCTATCGTTACTTACACTTCGAAACCCCTTGTTTCCTGTGTTTTAGTCCAAGATAGAGTTAGTCCGACTCTGTCACGTTTATCAATGCTTAGCCAAGACCGTGTCGGATAAGTCTCTACCGAGACCATATCGGACTAGTCTCTGCTGAGAGCAACTCGACTTCCAACTGAGAGTGAGTCTGCACTCTACACTTGAGTTCTGTGTTACCTAGTTTACACATTGAAGTCACATTTGAGCACATTGTGTCCTTGTGAAAATTCAACCTAGGGTTGACTATACTATAGTTAACTTTAGTTTATTTGATGCACATTGAGACGACTAAAAATACGCTTATCAAATTGGCGCTGTTGTCGAGGACACAAGTTCTTTTGTGTCTTTGTGTGCCAAACCTTAGTTTAGCTGAATTTTGAGTCTGTAGATTGCTGTGTCAGTCGAGTCATAGAGTCTAAAGTAAGTCAGTGTCTGTTTGATTTGGATCCTGAATAATATAGCATGCTAAGTTGGTATTAATTTTTGTGACTTTACCTTTCTTTTTGCAATTGTCATTCATTTCTGATAACTAGTTTTGTTTTTGTTCTTGCTTTGCATAATTGACCATAACTTTTCTGCATAATTTTTTCCACAATGCATGACTAGGAGTAGCACTAACCCCTTGTATGATTTAGATCCTGAGATAGAATTAACTTTATGCAGGTTAAGAAAAGCTAGAAATACAGAAGTAATAGTTCCAATTCTAACTCTATTGAATACATTAGCACTAACAGTTTTGCATAACAAATGGAGAACAATGAAAGAACTCTGAAGGAGCTGGCTACACCTGATGTTGTGTACCAACCTTGGTGCATCAAGTACCCTCAACTAGAACCAGCTCAAACCTATGAATTGAAATCTGGTCTTATACACCTGTTGCCTAAAATGAAGGCATTCCCATTCTCTCTGGATGGAGCAACAAAAGATTGGTTGTATCTACAACCAGCTCTCTTCAACACCTGGGGAGACATGAAGCGCATGTTCTTAGAGATGTTCTTTCCGGCATCCAGAACTGCGACCATCAAGAAGGAAATCTATGGGATAAGACAACAATCAGGAGAAACTCTGCACGAGTATTTCTATGATGGAGACAACAATCAGGAGACAACAAATTGTGTGCCACCTGTCCACATCATCAAATTAGTAAACAATTGCTGATCCAGTATTTCTATGAAGGTCTGTTAATGATGGACAGAAGCATGATTGATGCCACCAGTGGAGGAGCATTGATGGATAAAGCACCAGCAGTTGTAAGGCATTTGATCTTTAATCTGGCAGGTAATACACAATAGTTTGGGATCAGAGGGCCTAGCCAATCCCAGATGGTGAATGAAATTGGTGCAGTTTCTAACTTGAGGATGGAAAACCAACTGTCCGAATTAACATATCTGGTGAGGCAACTTGCTGTTGGACAACACCAACCAAACTTGGCAGCCAAAGTTTGTGGCATATGTACTTCTATAGAGCACCCCACTAACGTGTGCCCCATGTTACAAGAAACCGAGTCGGACCAACCAGAGAGCGTTGGAGCCATATGTGCATATCAGTATGGGAAGCAACCATATCAAAACCGGCCACTTGGTAATCAATAGCATGGAAGACAACTAATTTGGTCAGGACCGAATCAAGGGCCTTATGCAGCTCAGAGATTCGGACCTACACCGAACACACCACCTTTCCAATAGTCGAGTCTGTAATATCAAGCACCACCTTTCCAACAACAGCAGTAGAGAATGCCCCCTCAAGGCAATTCCCCATCTCTAAAGGACCTGATGAAGCAACTTGCAGCTAGAAATTTGGAGTTTCAGCAATTTGTAAGCTCCAGCAACATGCAGTTCCAACAAAACATGAACACCACCATCCAAGACCTCAAAACACAGATAGGACAGTTAGCCAACACTGTGAGCCATTTACATTCGACTAGATCTAGCAACCTTCCCTTACAAACAATTCCGAATCCGAGAGGAAACGTGAGTGCAGTCACGCTGAGAAGTGGAAAAGAACTATCTCAACCAGCACCGTAGCTACCAAGATCAACCGAAGCTGACTCCAAACTGTATGCCAACTCACAAGTGCAGTAACAAGAGAAAACTGTCCCATTGCCGTTTCCAACTCGGACTGCCTCGGCAAGGAAAGCAGAGTCTGACGAAGAACTATTGAAGATGTTCCTTAAGGTGGAAATCAACATTCCATTCCTTGATGCCATTAAGCAAATTCCTAAGTACGTAAAATTCCTTAAGGAATTGTGTGTGCATAAGAGGAAGAAGATGAAGGGGAGTGTAGAAGTTTGAGGCATAGTGTCGGCGTTAACCAAGAATGAAGAAGTCACTGTAGGAGCACAAGCACTGCTGAAGAAATGCCGAGACCCCGAAATCTTTTCAATCCCATGCACCATTAGCGAATGTACCTTTGCTAATGCCATGTTGGACCTAGGAGCTTCAATCAATGTCATGCCGACATCAATCTACAAAGCCTTGAATTTTGGTGACCTGGAACTTACAGGGATGACAATACAGCTAGCAAACAGAAGTGTTGTTCAACCCTTAGGCATCCTAGAAGATGTTCTTGTCCAAGTGAACGAGCTAATTTTCCTAGCTGATTTCTATGTGCTGGATATGGAGGACGAAACATCTGGGAAGGGATCAACCTTGATTCTAGGGAGACCATCTAGTCTGCTTCCTGAAGCGTAGCTCACTACGAGCAGTCATCCCTCGCATACCAGTCTGAATAGAAACAGCTAAGCTATACAATTCTTCATATGCATTCCTAGCAACATGCATGCGGAAATATCTCCGAATCATCGGACTAGAAGCCTCCAACCGCAATCCATCGTGAACTTGCCGAGCAAGTTGACATTCATGGGCTTGACATTATCTTTCTGGGCTTGACATTATCTTTCTCCTTGGTGGTTATTTTTACCATACCTCCTATGATACAGTAGAGAGACTATTACCTGGAAGCATCCAAGCACGTGGAGAGAATTTGTTCAACATAATCAATTTGGAATTTTTATTTTTATTTTCATAAATTAAGCTAATTATTAGGTCTGCTAAATTCTTTCCTTACCTCCACATTAAAAAGAATTGATTTTTAGTTACAGGTGCAATCAATACTTAAGTCATATTAGTCTGTAGATTGTCCAAGGTCTCGAGGGATGCAAAGGAAGAGATTGGTTTGATTGCATTGCAGAAAGGCGTCTACCTGATCTGGGACTTCCATTTATGTCTACTGATGAGATTATCAGCATCCAGAGCAATGAATTGATTCTTGAAGCTTTCAAGAGGATGAGGGATAATCAAATCGGTGGTCTTCCTGAAGACAGGGGTCAAAGAAAATTGTTGGAAACTTGAGCATGATGTTTATACCCTGTGCACTTATTGGACTTCTAATTCCAAGAATTATCTGGAAAAGCTTTCCTCTTTCTCAAGACGTCTGGGTTCTATGCCACATTAACTTTGGCTTATCTTGTAGCTGGGTTGAGTGGAGGGTTTGTGACTTTCTTTGTGTGTGCTTCCATGCTTCCTGCATGGTTATCCTTCCGCTTGTCAGTCAAATTCTTTGGACAACAGTCACTCGGTGATGTGCAGTTGATGGCATCTAAATGTCCAACAGATGGTGGAATCTGAGGTATGTATCGAAGCTTCATGCAATCCCTTAGGGATAGATATTCAAGGCACCAAAGATGCTTAATATTATGAGGGACTTGCTCTGGTAATATTCCTACAACCATTGGCAATCTTACTGTGTTGTTTGAACTTTATCTGCGCACCAATAAATTGGAAGGAAGCATTCCATTAAGCCTCAAATACGGCACCCGCATGTAGTCATTTGGTGCTGCTGACAGCAACTTGAGTGGTGATATCCCCAATCAAACATTTGGTAATCTGGAAGGTTTGATTAATCTTGACTTATCCGACAACTCTTTCACTAGTTCCATTCTTTTGGAGTTTGGAAACTTGAACTTGGAATAGATTTGAAAATAATGAATTTTGGCATCAATTGACGGTTCGAGAAGAGAGAGAAAGAAACCTATGTAGGAGCAAGCTAAAGTGTCCACATATTATCCACCGGCATATCCACAACGTCATGAAGAGAAACTCTGAGCTTTGGTACGTATATTCATATCTTCAAATATGTGGGACTATAATCTAAAACTCATGCAGGTATCAAAAGATTTCGACTTCTCACTTCGAGCAAAGAACGATTCTACTAAGATGAAGCTACAAGACCCAAAACGGACGGCCATAGAGACCGATCCGGGGTCCGAAGAGGGAAGCTACAAGACCCAAAACGGACGGCCATAGAGACCGATCCGGGGTCCGAAGAGGGAAGCTACAAGACCCAAAATGGACGGCCATAGAGACCGATCCGGGGTCCGAAGAGGGAAGCCACAAGACCCAAAACGGACGACCATAGAGACCGATCTGGGGTCCGAAGAGGGAAGCTACAAGACCCTAAAAGGACGGCCATAGAGATCGATCCGGGGTCCGAAGACGTGAAGCTACAAGACCCTGAACGGACGGGCATAGAGACCGATCCGGGGTTCGAAGACGTGAAGCTACAAGGCCCAAAACAGACGGTCGATAAGATCGATCCGGGGTCCGACTGCAACCGACTGTAATCTACGATCTACAAACCTATTAACGGACGACCAAAACAGTCGATCTGGGGTTCTACAAGATAAAAGATTTGGGTAGAGATCCCAGGTAAGATGTCTAAAGACCTGTACTACCGATTCGTCAATCAAAAACCTGAGGGGCTGTATATAACCACGTTTTGGGGAAGAGAAATTAAGCTTACGTCCTATGGACAAAGCTTGAGGGGCTATGCACCGGTCGGCAACCAGCTCGGTCGGTCGGCAACCAGCTCGGTCGGTCGGACGGAACCAGCTTGGTCGGTCGGCAACCAGCTTGGTCGGACGGAACCAGCTTGGTCGGTTGACAACTAGCTCGGTCGGTCGATCAGAACCAGCTCGGTCGGCCGGTCCTCCATACCACGGACAGGTGACGTGGACACTCTATATATATATAGAGAGGTGACTTTTTGAGGGAACTCTCACTCTGATTCTGGATTTTTGAGACCAGAACACTGATGCTAAGCCGAGACTGATTAGGTGGATGCTTCTTCTTCAGGAATTTAACTTGGAAATCAGAGATAAGAAGGGTGCTGAGAATTCTGTAGCAGATCATCTGAGCAGAACTGAAAAAGAAAGCGAACTGATGCCTATCCGAGACGAGTTTCCAGATGAACACCTGCTGCATATAAAAACGTCTCCACCATGGTTTGCTGACATTTGTAATTTTGTGGCAGCATCTCGGTTTCCACCAGCAACATCTCGGGCATACAAAGATAAACTCTGAAGCGATGCCAAATACTACATTTGGGATGATCCCTACCTTTGGAGACTATGTAGTGACAAGGTCATCCGCAGGTGCATTCCTGAAGCCGAGTTCAATTCGGTCCTCCAGTTCTGTCACTCGGCACCTGGAGGCGACCATTATGGATCAACTCAGACTGCCAGGAAAGTACTAGACTGTGGCTTCTACTGGCCAACTATCTTTAGGGACACTCATGAATTCGTCTCCACCTACGCGAACTGCCAAAAGGTAGGAGTGGCCATGAACAGAAGGCATGAAATGCCCCAACAACCCATCCAGTTATGTGAAATTTTTGATGTTTGGGGAATAGATTTCATGGGGCCATTCCCAGTCTCCAATGGCTACTTATACATTCTGCTAGCCGTGGATTATGTATCAAGATGGGTAGAAGCCATTGCCACCAAAACCAATGATGCAAGAGTGGTTGTGAACTTTCTGAAGTCCAATATTTTCTACAGGTTCGGTGTGCCAAAAGCGCTCATAAGTGACCAAGGCAGTCACTTTTGTAACAGAGCCATGGCTTCCCTTCTTCAAAAATATGGAGTAGCACACATAATTGCTACTGCCTACCACCCCCAAACAAATGGCCAACCAGAAGTGTTCAACAGGGAAATCAAGAAAACATTGCAAAAGATGACCAATCCCAGCAGGAAGGACTGGAGCCGCCTCCTTGAGGATGCTCTCTGGGCACATAGAACTACATACCGGACACCTTTAGGGATGTCTCCCTATAGGATTGTTTTTTGGTAAAGCCTATCACCTTCCTGTGGAGCTAGAACACAGAACATACTGGGCTGTTAAGTAGTGCAATCTGGCCTATGACCAAGTAGGAGAGCAGAGAAAATTCCAGCTGCAAGAGTTAGATGAACTCCGCTTGGAAGCATATGAAAACTCTAGGATCTACAAGCAGAAAATGAAGCGATTCCATGACCAGCAGATCTTGAGAAAAGAATTCTGAGTTGGCCAGAAAGTCCTTCTGTTTAACTCACGCCTCAAGCTCATTGCAGGTAAACTATGTTCTAGATGGGATGGGCCTTTTGTTATCACTAATGTGTTTCCCCATGGTGCAGTACAGCTAAAAGATGAACACAGAAACAGCACCTTCCAGGTCAATGGGCATCAGATTAAGCCATTCCATGAAGGTCCAGCGCCAATCACTCATGACATGGAGATAATATCATTGATGGAACCAGCATCACCAGATGGCCCTGCCTCGCATTGAGGACAATGCAGATTTTAATTGTGGGCGGGATAAATATACAGTCATTTCAATTGCAGTCTCCTTATTTCTATTCCCATCCTCCTGAACTCTGCTAGTTTTAATCATTTTGTTAGTTTTCCTTTAATTGCGTTGTTTCATTTTATTTTAATTAAACTTGTCATGTTTTATTTTTCTTTTTCTACCATCTGTTTTTCAATAAAAGCTGCCAAGTTGAGTCCATTCCAGCTCTGCGCCATCTTGGCCGGATCCAGAACGCCTTCGGCCTGACAGAAATTCAATTCTCAATTTATTTTAATTTTTCCTCCTGAACAGAATTCCAAGTTGATTTTCCAAAATAAAATTGTTTTGAAAATAATCTTGAATTAGCTTTTGTAAGTTTGGAAAAAAGACAGTAGGAAGTAATTCTGCCGCTTTGGCAAGAGATTTCTCTAGCTTGTGGGGAATGAAACTTTTGTGCTCTAGTCAGTAGTTGACTGAGAATCTAAAAAGGAAACCCCCTGTGTCAGAGCAAATTCAACCTGTGTGAGATTTTGAGCTTTGTAAATATTGATGGCTTACATCTTACCATTTCTCTTCCTGTTCTAGTGTAATTTTTACATTCATGATAACTGAATATTCTACATTTTGCCTCAACTCTTTGGATACAACTGTTTTCTTATGCAGGAATGACATGATCTAGGCCCTATTTCTTATGAGCCCTGAGCCAAATAAAGCCTACCTGAACAAATGTATATGTTGCTTTTCCCCATTTAAGCCTAATCTAACCATTCTTTCTGATAGCTCACTACAAGCCAAGGCCTGAAAAACTATGAATTAACCTCACCCTAGGAGAGCAGAGGAGCTTTGGAATTGTTTTGGGAGTAAGTCATGATCAAGTGTGGGGGAACTCCAGGAAGCAAAAAGTTGTTCAGCACTCTCCGAGGCTCAAAGAGCAATAAAAGGATAAAAGCGAGTGAAAGACAGAAAAAGAAAAGTGGAGCAGCAGCTAGAAATCTGAGCTGAAACAAATAAAGAAAGAAAACAACTGCATAAATGTTTATAATAAGAAAAAGAAAAAGAAAATGAGCTGGTAGCAGCAAGAAGGAGAAATTGGCAGCATCCTAGGTTACCCTCAGACTGAGAAAAACTATCTCCCCATTGCTCCTCTCTTCCTCATGGGTCCTAAACCCAGTCTTCCCATATTTTATCCTACCTATGACCCAGCCTCGCTACAAGCAGAAAAGAAGTCCTAGTGATCATAACTGTATGTGTTTTTGCAGGTGAAAAAAAGAGAGCTTTGTCAATGTGTGGTAATTTCAGTTCCATGAATGTTGAGTGTAAATACAAGTCCAAGCACGAGAGAAGTGAGGAAATGATTTGCCTAAATAAAAGCTCTGTCACTCTTGGTTGCCTTCTCTGGTTTGCAGGTCATGAATCCGCCTAGCGCGCAAAAGAAGTAATTTTCAGATTGTTAGAGTATCTTGATCCCAAGGTGAAGGAGTATCGACTCTATCTCGGTTGAACTAAGAGAAGCCATGTGAAAAATTACTTTCTATCTTTAAAAACTCCCCTTGTGATTTTCATTTTATTACGCCCAGGAGTGCAAAAGGGTAAGTGTGGGGGTGTGATGAGTCACAATTCATACATCTTTTAGACACCTAAGAAGGAGGTTTGCAAGACTATTCGGTGCTTAAGGATGGATTGTTAGCTAAGATTCATTTTATGGGCTTAAATACAGAGAAAATACAAATCTGTGTTAATTCAGATTTCTTAGCTAATAAAAAGTATCACTCCTTCTTCCTGCAGGTCAAGCCGAGTTGACCAGGGTCAACAGAAGAGTTTTAGCCGAGATGAAGTCGTCCCGGCCAGACCGACTCCATCTCGGCCGAACCAGAGTCGTCTCGGCAGTCCATGCTTACAGCCCAGCAGCCCAATAGAGTGGCCCAAATGTATTGACCACATCAGCTATCCAGCTCGGAGGCCACCTTAGCTGCCATGTGACTCCTAGGGAATCTACCATGTCACATTAGAAGATCTGCATAGGGGTAGAATAGGACATTCACAGTGTAATTCTGTTAGGATTTGTTAGGATTAGCATATCACATCTTGTGTATATATAGGAGGAGTTGTGCACTTTTTACATGTCTTTGGAATTCACTTTAATTCCATACTCACTATACCCATTTTCTCGCTCTCGTTCTCTCCATTTTCACGGTGGTGCACGGTGCTCATTGGCGTTTCTCTCGATTGAGGAAGTGCAGGTCTGAGACTGGGAAGCCGAAGTCTGCCAGAGGGGATCGATTAGACTACTAATGCACTCTGGTGGAGCTGATCCTTAGCGTTCAGGCTAACGGAGGTGAACCACCACCATCAACCATGGCGGTCGTCGTAGAAGATGGATTCATCTGAATTCAGAACCACTGTATTTGTATTCTATTTCTGTTAATCAATTTCATTCTGAAATTCTTATCTCCATTCTCTTCCTCTACTTTAATTCATGATTTGATCCGCGATTGCAATTAAATTGTGAACAATGTTAAGCTAAGCCGATTGGAACTGGTTTGACTAATTTAGTAGGTAATCATTTGGCAATTGTTAACTGAGAACCTCAAATCAGCTCTAAACTTAATCCCTGCAAACTTATGAGGTAGCGATTGCATAAATTCTCGGTATGGCAACGGACGAACCTTTGGCGATTGCCATAAGACTTCCCAAGGCTGATTTGGACTGAAGACTGGAGTGTGGAACCTGGACTGAACTTGGATTAATGGGACTGAGTATGAACACAGTTATATAATAATAATAATAATAGTAGTAGATAACTAGTAATAATAGTATATGTTTACTGCATTCATAGTCTTAGTTTACTTTCTGCTTTACTTGCATTCCGAACCCCCCTGTTCACTGATTTTTAGTCTGAGACAGAGATAGTCCATCTCTGTAGCGTCTGTCTGGACTCAGCTGAAACCAAGTCGGATTGTCTCTGCCGAGATCATCTAGGTTCTGTCTCTACCGAGAGCGACTCGGTCAGTGCCGAGGAGGGTCTATACTTTACATCTTAGATTCTATGTCACTTCACTTCACACGAAGTCACAACTGAACACATTGTGTCCTTGAGAAAAATGACCTAGGGTTGACTATACTATAGTTAGCTTTAGTTATTTGATAAGCGTTCAAACGACTGAAAAAGAACATCATTATCATTCACCCCCCTTGAGCCTAATTCAACCGTTCTTTCTTACAGCTCATTACAAGCCAAAGCCAGAAAAACCATGATTTAACCTCACCCTTAGGAAGCAGAGGAGCTTTGGAATTGTTTTAGGAGTAAGTCATAATCAAGTGTGGAGGATTCTAGAAAGTAGAATCTGTTCAGCATCCTCTAAAGGCTCGAAAATACAAAGAAAGAAAAAAAGCGAGTGAAAGAAAGAAAAAGAAAAAGTGGAAGCAACAGCTAAAAAATCTAAGCTGAATCAAACAAAGAAAGAAAACAACAAAGCTGCATGAATATCAGAAAGAAAAAAATAATAATAAAAATAAGAAAAAGGGAAGAAGTGAGCTGGCAACAATAAAGAGAGGAAACCCCATTGCTCCTCTCTTCCCCATTGGTCCTAAAGCTAATTTCTATATTTTATCCTACCCGTGACCCCAGCCTCGCTACAAGCCAAAAAAGAAGTCCTAGTGATCATAACTGCGTATGTTTTTGCAGGTGTAAGAAGAGAGTTTTGTCAAAGTATGGTAATACCAGTTCCATGAATGTTGAGTGTAAATACAAACCCAAACACATGAGAAGTGAGAGAGTTATTTGCCTAAATGAGAGCTCTATCACTCTTGGTTACCTTCTCTTGTTTGCAGGTCATGAATTTTCCTTGACCACGGAAGAAGTAATTTTCAGATTGTTTGAGTATCTTGATCCCAGGGTGAATGACTGCCAGCTCTGTCTCGGTTAAACTTAAGGAAACCAATTGAAAAATTCTTTTCTATCTTTAAAAATCTCCCTTGGGTATTTTCATTTTATTTTGCCCAAGAGTGCAAAAGGTTAAGTGTAGGGGTCTGATGAGTCACAAATTATGCATCCTTTATGGACCTAAGAAGGATGTTTACAAGACTACCTTGTGCTTAAGAATTGAGTGTTAGCTGAGATTCATATTATGGACCTAAAAATAGAGAAAATACAAATCTAAGGTTCAGCTGAGATGTTCTCGGGTCCATTATAAGAAGACTCAGCCGAGACAAAGTTGCCTCGGCCAAGACCGACTCCATCTCGGCCAAGACTGACTCCATCTCGGCCAAACCAGATCAAGCCAGACTTCACGGCCCAGCAGCCCAAGTAGGTGCAGTCCAATAAGGAGCAGCCCAAAGACGCTATCCACGTCAGTTATCCAGCTCAAGGCCACCTCAGCTCCACTCAACTACCACGTCACTTCTGGAGAAGCTTGTAGCGCAAGTTACGCAAGGGTAGAATAGGCAATTCATGTTGTAATTTTATTAGGAATCATTAAGAGTAGCAAGTCACAGCTCGTGTATATATAGGAGGAGCTATGCATTGTTTAAGGGTCTTTTAATTCACTCTCTACACATTCTCATTGTATTCATTCTCTCGCTCTCGTTTTCCTCCGTTCACGGTGGTGCACGGTACTACAATGGTGTTTCTCTCGATCGAGGAAGTACAAGTTTGAGACTGGGAAGCCGAAGTCTGCTAGAGGGGACTGCTTGGGATTCTAACACACTCTAGTGGATTTGATCCTCAGCGCTCAAGCTACTAGAGGTGAACCACCACCATCAACCATGGCGATTGTCGTGGAAGATGGAACTACCTGAATTCAGACCACTGTGTTTGTACTTTGTTTTCTATTAATCAAATTCATTTTGCATTTCTTATCTCGGTTCCTTTCCTCTCCTTTAATTCATGATTTAATCCGTGATTGCAATTGAACATGAACAATGTTAAGCTAAGCCGATCGAAACTGGTTTAACTAATTTAGTAGGTAATCACTTAACGAACGTTGATTGAGAACCTAAAATCAGCTTTGTACTTAATCCCTGCCAATTGATGAGGTAGCGATTGCATAATTCCTCAATATGGCAATGGACAAACCTTTGGCGATTGTCATAAGAATTCCCAAGGCTGATATGGACTGAGAACTGGAGTGTGGAAATTGGACAGGACTTGGACAGGACTTGGACTAATAGAACTGAACATAAGCACAGTTATATCATAGTAATAATAATAGTAAAATCAGTAGCATTAGTATATGTTTGCTGCATTCATAGTTTTAGTTTACTTTCCGCTTTACTTGTAATTCAATCCCCCCTCATTTACTGCTTTTAAGTCCGAGACAGAGATAGTCCATCTTTGTAGCGTCTGTCTGCACTCGGTCGAAACCAAGTCGGATAGATCTCTACAGAGATCATCTCGGCTCAGTTTCTACCGAGAGCGACTCGGTCGTTACCGAGACAAGTCATTACTCTACACCTCAGATTCTACATCATTTCACTTCACAACGAATCACAATTGAGCACACTCATAAGCTCGTTTTATAGTCGTCTCAATGCGCATCAAATAACTAAAGCTAACTATAATATAGTCAACCCTAGGTTATTCTTCTCAAGGACACAGTGTGTTCGAAGTGTGATTTATTATGGAATAAACAAAGCAGAATCTATGTGCAGAGTATTGACTTGTCTTGCCTGAGTGCAGATAGATGCTACAGAGTTGGACTAACTCTGTATCAGACTAGGACAACAGTAAACAGGGGATTGGAATGCGAGTAAAGTAGAATACAGTAAAATGCAAAGTGTAAATGCAGCTACTGACTACACTACTGCTATGGCTATGCCTGTGTTCATGTTTCAGTCCAATAATCAAGTCCTTTCCAGTTCATCCGTTCGGTTAACAATCAATATCAGCCTTCGATATTCTTATGATGATCGCCAAACATTCGTCCACTGTCATACCGAGGAATTACGCAATCGTTACCTCACCAGTTGGCAGGGATTAAGTTCAAGCTGATTTTAGGTTCTCAATTAAGTGATCTAGTTGATTACCTACTATTTCTAATCAAACCAGTTCCAATTGGCTTAGTTCAATCATGGTTCCCTCACTTGGTGCAATCGCAACGCAGATAAGGAATTAAAGTCTAGGAATGCAACAGAAATCAGAATCAGAAACCACTTCGCATTAATGGAAATGAAATACAAACACAGGGATTTGGCTTCAGTGGCTCCACCGTCCACGACAATCGCCATGGCCGACGGCGATGGTTCACCTCGAGTAGCTAGGAAGCTGAGGATCGAGTCCTCTAGAGTGCATTGGTGTTCCAATCGGTCACCTCCAACAACCTTCGGCTTCGTAGTTCCTAGCTTACGTTCTTCGAGAGAAAATGAAAACGAGAGAAAAACTTGGAGATTGAAGTGTGAATGTGATTATGAAGCCAAAGACCCATAATCGTTCATAGCTGTGCCTATTTATACAGGGCACGAAGCTAACTAACTTAACAGAATTACAAGCGGAATCCCTATTCTACCCTTACTATAACTTGCGCTGCAAGCTACTCTAGAGTGACGTGGCTGCTGAGCTGGAACCGAGGTGGCTTCTGAGTGGATCGCTGATATGGAGTGCCACTGGGCTTTGCTCCTTATTATGTCGTTTTGTTTATTGGGCCGAGTCTCGGCCTGGCCGAGATAGAGTCACCCAGGTTGGAGATGCTTTCGGTTGGGCCTCCTTGTGATGGGCTGCGAGCTTGGCTGGACCTGCAATAAAAGAATAGTTAGCTTAATGCCTTAATTTAACACAGGGTTGTGTTTTTCTCTGATTTTAGGCCTTTAATCTGAATCTTAGCTAACAATCATCTTTTAAGTACATGAGTTGCTTAGTGGCACTCTTCTTAGGTCCAATTATGATGTGTGTTTTACGACTCATCACACACTGGTGTCCTTGAAAAAAAAACCGACCTAGGGTTGACTATACTATAGTTAGCTTTAGTTATTTGATGCCTGTAAGACGACTAAAAACGAGTTTATCAGCCAACTCCTTCAATGTGCGATCTTGGTTCTCCATTAGCTCCGGTTTATTGGTATTAGTCAAATCCAAGTTAGAGTAGGTGTTATTGTTAGAACTGCTATGTGAAGAGAAATTAGTATCGTTAGTGGCAGAAACACTATTATCAGAGTTAGAACTGGAATTAGGACTATTGTTAGTACTTACTACAGTGCTTCTAATCTTTCTTAGCCTTCGTAAAGTTAATTCTATCTCAAGGTCTAAATCATATAATATGTTAGAACTACTCTTAGTCATGCATAATCTTAAAAAGAAAACAAGCAACGTAGTATCTAAGATGCAGAGAAAAGAAAAATTATGCAGAAAATGAAATGCAGTATCGAAATGCGATGTAGTAATAGTGTTATGCAGAAAAATCAAAGGTACTATACTCTTTCTTTCTTTTTTTCACAACGCGACACACGCAAATTCTTAAACACACGCGAACCCATGCAAATATAGGCTCGGCATGCCAAAAAGAGTTCAACAAGCAACAGATAAGGACTCAATAAAAGAAAACAGATACAGATTCCAACACAGACGTGATAAAAGAAAATAGATACAAAATGACAAAGAATTCAACAGACAAAACAAAGAAGAAAATAGACTCAATATATCACACAAACAGACCTAGCATTCTACAGACTTGGGATTTATTATGAACTTCAGCCTCAACGCACTAGGACACAACAAAATTTGCGTCCCCGGTAACAGCACCAATTTGATAACGCTTTTTGTCGTAGTGGCTTTTATCAAATAAAACTAAAATTAACTACAGCATAGCTAACCCTAGGTCATTCTTCTCAAGGACGCAGTGTACTTAGTTGTAACTAATGCGGAATTAGAAATTCATACAGAAAGCACTAAGTGTGTAGAATGTCAACTTGTGCTTGGCTGGGACAAGTGTCGATCCAATCTTGGTAGTGACGGATCCGACACGGTCTCGGCTAAGCGCAGACTCAGACATGATAAAGTCGGACTAGACTTGGTCTTGGACAGAAGGACTTATAGAAACATAAACAATGGGGGTTTGTGCATAAATTCTAGGAAGAAAGTAAACTATTCTATGAAAATAATGACAATCTAAACCATGAAAAATTACTATATCAATTCATAGGTTCATCAACAACCGGTTTTGATTCCTAATGATTTGTATACAATTCTAAACCAACCTAAGTCTTACGACGATCGTCTAACATTCGTCCGTTGCTTACTGAGGGCTTACATGATCACTACCTCGAGGAAGTAGGGATTACGCTCTTGGTTGATTTAAGGTTCTCCTAACAATTACCTAACTTGTTGTTAGATCGATTCCAATCAGTCTAATCTAACATTATCTACTATTGTTCCTCTTGCAAGCATGTAGTACAAAGTAGTTCAATATGACAAGAATTGCACACAGAGAGAATATGGAAACATCACTATTTATTGATGAAACAAGTTATCGATATAAGGGTTGATACATGAAATGGATGGAAACACAAACTCAGTTCCCCACAACGATCACCATGGATGAAATTGTGGTGATTCAGCCAAAGAAGACCAAGGAACATGAGAGGTAGTACCCTCTAGAGCATGCCGTGAAGAGGAACAAATTCATCCCTCCTGGTCAGTCATCTTTGGCAACTCAACTCAGCTCGATCCTTGACCTATGCTCGCTCGATCTACCAAGCGTCATTGAGGCACCGTGCACCACCAAACAATGGAATGAGAATGAGGGAGAGGAATTGCAGAATTGTAAAATGGAGTGTGTATCAACTTGTCAACTGTGACATGTATTCTTCTTTTTATACAAGTTCCTAGCTTCTAATGGAAGTTTCTTACAATCTTTTAAGAGAAGCTATAGAGAAGTTTCCAAAAGTTTCTAACTACTAACTATCTATCTTTCTAGAAACCTCTAACTGATAATCGCCTACAGTTACTGTTAGCTTCCTTAAGACTCTTGGTTTCCTTGATGTGTCGTGTCGGCTGTTGCTGGAGCTAGTCTTAATGTTTGAAGTAGATCTGGTTCCTTGGTGTAGAGCTAGGGCCGGTTGGGAGTCAGGCTCAGTCTTTGTTTTGGAGTCGATCTTGGTTGGTCCGAGACTCCTATTATGACTTGCACAATTAAGATGAACATTTTATTAGCTAATAACCTCATATTAACACATATTTATATTTTCCTATTTCTAGGCTAGTAATCTGAATCTTAGCTAATATGAGTTCTTTAGTTACCAAACATATTCAATTGTGCCCCTCTTAAGACCTTTAAGGTGTCTAAAATATGACTTATCACCCATCCCCCTCCCCCCCCCACACACACAAAATTTAAATGTTGCATTGTCCTCAATGCAAAAAAAAAAAAAAACATAAATGCACATAAGGGAAAAGGGTGAAATAAAAAAAAACTTCTTTCTCAAGGTGGAAAGAATGTGCAAAATCTAATATCTAGCATTTTTACTCCACTCCTGTTGGTAATAGCTTGAGGGAGTTTCTCCTCATCCATCTTGATAAGTTCAATAAGCTATCTTCCAATGGCTCTTGGAACAAAAATCTTTATGGTGAATGCTTGACCAAGTGGCCATAGAAGCTTCTCGGTTTCTTCAGCTCTTGGATTGGTTCTTCTTGCTGCTCAACCGAGAACTGGTTGACCATGATTACGAGAACATATAATGGCAATAGGGAATTCTCCGCTCTACCTTCTACAGTATTTGTATTGCCTATAACTCCTGCACTCGGGTTAGTAGCATTGCTGCTTTTTGTACAAGGAGAACACTGAGTTAATCCAGTACAGGTGTACTCACAATTAATAGAATTTGTAAAAGTGAAATTTCTAGATAATTTAGAGTTTTTAGACAATTCAAAATGTAATTTTACTGAGGATTGTAATGGCTGCAATATGGATGGCTTCGGTGTTGATTATGCTGCTGGTGAAGAGGGTGAAGAAAGTTCACTCGTGAATTTCTGACTCGGCTGTCGAGATTAGATTCACCTTTTCGAGTGTAGAGTCGACTGTCCATGTGTCATCTCGATTGTCTGATAATAGAGCCGGCTACTGGGCATACTCTTGGCATCTGTCTGGTTTCGGCATTGGCTACCGAGAATTGACTCCGCTTTTGCTTGATATTAGTTTCAGCCAGCCGGGCTTGGCTTTTACGTGGTTGTGGACTCTACTACCGCGAACAAGTTCGGCCTCTTGCTTGTGGGTTCGGCTACAAGGAACTGATACGGCTTCCACCTGGTTGTGGCTTCGGCTACCGAAGCTGGATTCGGCTGTCACTATTGTTGATTCAACAATAGCAAGACGCATTTCTGCATAAATGGCGCACTTTGTGCCTCAACTGCACCAGCATTCAATGATGACTTGATAAGCTCATATTTAGTCGTCTTTACGCTCATCAAATAAACTAAAGCTAACTATAGTATAGTCAACCCTAGGTCGAATTCTCTTAAGGACATAGTGCGCTCGCTTATGGCTTAGTGTGAAGACTAGAGTAATGCATAAAACAATGAAGTGTAAAATGCCGACTCGCTCTCGGAAAAGACTGGTCCAATATGGTCTCGATAGAGACGGATCCGACATGGTCTTGACTAAGTGCGAACGGACGCAACAAAGTTGGACTAACTCGGTTTCGAACATATTCGAATGAGTCACACTAGACTCGATCTTAGACTGAGTAGTAGGAAATAAAGTGGGGGTTTGGTTGCTGGGTAAATAAAGACAAAAAATAAGCTAAGTAAGAAAGGAAATGCAATCTAAACTAGGCTATCGCTAATGCTACTACTACATTCATGCTAAGTCCCAACAACCAAGTCGGTTCCAGCTCTTTCACTCAAGATTACATTCTAAATCAACCTGAGATTCTTCTTGAGACAATCGACAAACATTCATCCATTGCCATACCGAGGATTTACATAATCGATACCTCATCAGTTGGCATGATTAAGCTCGAAGTTGATTTTAGGTTCTCTAATTGATTACCTACAGAAGTTGTTAAACCAGTTCCGATCGGCCTAGTCTAACGTTTGTCTACTTAACAATGTGCAATTGCGACACAGAGAAGTAGATTAAAATGCAGGGTTCATAACCAAGAAATCAGAATTGGAAACTACTTATATTATTAGAAACAGAGTACAAACACAGGGTGTGAATTCAATGATTTCGCCTTCCATAACGATAGCCATGGAAGGACGGCAATGGATCACCGTAGATAGCCAAGACGTTGAGGATCAAGTCCACTAGAGTGCGTTGGAAAGCCAAGTGGTCCCCTCTGACAACCTTTGGCCTCTCAATTCTTGACCTACACCTCCTCGATCGAGAGAGACACCTCTAATAGCACCGTGCACCGCCGTGAGAATGGAGACGTGAGCGAGAAGATGGAGTACAATGGAGGATATTATAATTCTGAATTCAACAACCTAAAACGTGCCTAGCGCTCCCTATATATACACAAGTTGGGTCTCTTGTGACACACGCTACACTTAACAAACTTCCCTAATAGAATTACAAGACTAAATTGCCTAATCTACCCTCATAATGATTCTCCTTGCGTTGCAAGCTTCTTCCAAGAGTGACATGACAGTTAAGCTAGACGGAGCTGAGTTGGGCGCGCCTAGATTGGGTCGCCTGATTGGGCCACTTTGATTGTGCCGCTCCACTTGGTTGCTAGATTGTAGAGTTGGTCGGTCTTGGGAGGAGTGGATCTAGTCAGGATGGCTCTCCTGGATCGAGACTCATATTAGCTAAGACCCTCAAATTAGCACAGATTTATACTTTCTCTATTTCTAGGTCCATAATATGAATCTTAGCTAAAATGAGATTCTTAAGCATCAAATGATCTCAAGAACACCTATCTTAAGTCCCTGTGAGGTGTATAAAATATGACTTATCAGACCCCCACACTTACACTTTTGCACTCCTGGGAAAAATCAGATTTAATCATTAAAGGAGTTTTCCAAAAGAGAAAAAGAGTTTACAAATGAATTTCTTAATTTTAGACAAAACAGAGTCGGCACTCATCACTCCGGGATCAAGATATTCAAGGAATCTATGAAAATTACTTTTTTCCACATCCAAGGCAAATAATCAACCTCCAAACATCAATGGGAGACCAAGAAGTGACAGAGCTCTCTCTCAGGAAAATATTCTCTTAGTCTTTCAAGTGTTTTGGATTGTATATACACTCAAACATCCCATGCAACCAGCACTACCAAACCTTGACTGGCCTCTCCTTCCATACCTTCAAAAACACATGCAATCATGATCAGTAGGACTTTCTTCTCGGCTTGTAACGTGGCTAGGGTTAAAGGGTAGTATACAGGATGGTAAAGTGAGTTTTCTAACCATAGGGAGGAGAGGAGCAATGGGGATTGAGTTCACAAGTATGGAGGATATCCCTAGGTCATTGCGATCCTATTTGAAAACATTCTTGCTCACTTCTTTTCTTCCCTCTTTTTTTTCATTTTCATTTCTTCTTTTTCTCACTTCTTATTTTGTAGCTTTATGCTGCATTTTTCTACAGCTTATAACTTTTTGACTGCTTTCCTTTTCTTTGTTTCATTCTACAATTTTTTTTTCTTTCTTTTCTTTTTCAACCCTTTTTGGATGCACTACTCTTGCTATGTAGGTCCATTTGGCTCAAGGCTAAATAGAAACATGGCCTAGATCATATCATTCCTGCATGCGAAACCATATATATCCAAAGATTCAAGGCAAAATCTAGAGTACACAACTACATGGATGCAAAAATCACATAAGAAAAGGGAGAATGGCAAGATGCAAAGTCATTTATATGTACACAGGCACAAAAATTCTCACACGGATAATTCCTCTGCCACTAATGGTTTATCTTTTTCTATTTTTCAATCACCTACTGCCTAAAGATACAAAAATTTCACTCCCTATCAAGTTTGAAAAATCTTTCCTCCAAGGTTCTACACTGCTTCTTACTATTTCATCCAATCCGAAAGAAATTAATTTAAATTCTTTTTCAAAGCATTTTCCTCAACAATCAGAGTTCAGAATTCAGTCAAGGGGAAAACAAAACAAAAATCGGAATTAACAGTAAAAATTGAAACTGACTTGGCCGGACCGAAGTCGGTCCAGATCCGGCTGAGATGGAACCGGAGTCGGTACAGACTCGGCTTGGACAGCTTTTATTTGAAATAAATGGAAATGACAATTGGACCAAAATAAAATTGAAACGAAAACTAAAATCAAAAAGAAAACTAAAGGTAACAAAACATAAATAGTTAGAATGGAGTTTGATCAGACAATTGTAAGAACAGAATTGAGCAAGCCTTGGATGACTACACTTTCCCCCCGCCCCCCATACTTGAATGTTGCATTGTCCCCAATGTATGGCATGAATATAAAGGGGCTCTTGAGACTTGCTTGGGGTGTGTCATCCGACGGGGCCGATTCCATTCGTGAGATAGTCTCCATGTCGCTCATATTGGTGTTAGACCTTCATGGAATAACTTGATTTAATTCCACTGCACCATAGGGAAAAATATTAGTGATAACAAATGGTCCATCCCACCTAGAACGAAGCTTACTGACTTGGAACTCCTTCCACGGGATCTGTTGATCATGAAATTGCTTGACCTTTGCTTATAGATCCGGGAGTTCACACAGGCTTCCAAGTGGAGTTCGTCCAGTTCTTGCAGCTGGAACTTCCTTTGCTTCCCTGCTTGGTCGTAGGCCAGATTGCACTACTTGACTGCCTAGTAAGCTCGATGTTCTATTTCAATCGGGAGATGACAGGCTTTATTGAAGACAATCCGGTAGGGAGACATCCCCAACGAAGTCCGGTATGCAATTCAATGTGCCCATAGAGCGTCCTCAAGGAGTCGGCTCAAATCCTTTCGATTGGGATTGGCCATCTTTTGCAATGTTTTCTTGATTTCTCTATTGAATACTTCAGCTTGACCGTTTGTTTAGGGGTGGTATGCTGTGGCAACTCGGTGCATCACCCCATACTTGTGGAGTAAGGAGGACATGGCTCTGTTGCAAAAGTGACTACCTTGGTCACTTATGAGCACTTTCGGGACATCAAACCGATAGAAGATATTGGACTTCAGAAAGTCCACTACAACATTGGCATCATTGGTTTTGGTGGCTATGGCCTCTACCCATCGTGATACATAATCTACTATAAGCAGAATGTATGAATAACCATTGGAGACTGGGAATGGCCCCATGAAATCAATACCCCAAATGTCAAAGACTTCGCAAAACAAGATAGGTTGTTAGGGCATTTCATGTCTTCTAGTTATGGACATTCCATCTTTTTGGCACTTTTTGCATGTGGAGACGAATTGATAGGCATCTTTGAAAATGGTAGGCCAATAAAACTCGCAATCAAGTACTTTCCTGGCCGTCCAAGTTGATCCATAAATGGCTGCCTCCAAATGCTGCATGACAAAATTGGAGGACCGACTTGATCTCAGTGTCTGGGATGCACCTGCAAATGACTTGATCATTGTAGAGTCTCCAAAGGTAAGGATCATCCCATATGTAGTACTTGGCATCGCTTTGAAGTCTCTCTTTGTATAGCTGGGATGCCTCTAGTGGAAACTAAGATGCTGCCACAAAGTTGTAGATGTCTGCAAACTCTGGTGTAGGTGTGTTGATATGCAACAATTGCTCGTTTGGGAATTCATCTCGAATAAGCATCAGGTCACTCTCCCTCTTGATCCGACACAAGTGGTCTACTACAGAGTTTTCAGCACCCTTCTTATCTCTGATTTCTATGTTGAATTCTTGGAGAAGCATCCACCGAATCAGTTTCAACTTTGCATCTGACTTCTTCAGCAAGAATCTCAATGCAGCATGGTCGAAGAACACAATAATTTTGGAGCCCAGTAGGTAAGAACGAAATTTGTCCAAGGCAAATACAATTGCCAACAAGATCCTTTTCTATTATTGTGTAACTTAACTAGGTCGGGTCCATTGTTCGGGACGCATAGGCAATCACATGTACTGGTTTTTCGACTCCAGCTCTCTGGCCTAAGACGGCTCCCAATGCTGAATTGGATGCATCATACATAAGCTCAAATGGAAGCTCCTAGTTAGGTGCTTGAAGAATAGGGGCGAATGTGAGACGGTTCTTCAACTCTTGGAAAGCTTCAACACAGGGTCGGTCAAATTTAAAATCCACATCCTTTTGTAGCAGTTTGGACAGTGGTAGGGCAATCTTGCTAAAATTTATGATAAATCTTCTATAGAATCCTGCATGTCCTAAAAATGAGTGAACCTCTCGCACAGAATTGGGGTTTGGAAGAGAGGTGATGATGTCAATCTTCGATTTATCAACCTCAATGCCTTTGTTGGATACCAAATGTCCCAACATAATTCCATTAGTCACCATGAAGTGACACATTTCAAAGTTGAGTACCAGGTTTGTATTTATGCATCTCGTTAACACCTTGGATAGATTTCCCAAACATGCATCAAATGAATCAATGTACATTGTGAACTCATCCATAAATACTTCCACGCAATCCTATAGCAATTCCGAGAAGATGCTTGTCATGCAACGTTGAAACGTACTCTACGCATTACATAGGCCAAATGGCATGCGAGTGTACACAAAGGTACCAAATGGGCAAGTGAAAGTAGTCTTATGTTGATCTTCAGGTGCAATGTGGATCTGCATATATCCAAAGAATCCATCTAGTAAATAGTAATGGGATTTTCCTGCGAGTTTTTCCAGGACTTGATCAATAAAAGGCAAAGGAAAGTGATCCTTGCGACTCGCCTGGTTCAATCTTGTGTAGTCTATACAGACTCGCCAGCTATTCTGAATTCGCATAGGTACCAACTCGTCATGCTGGTTTTTCATGACGGTCATCCTAGACTTCTTCGGTACCACTTACACAAGACTAACCCACTAGCTGTCCGAGTGGGGTAGATGATCCCTACGGCAAGCAGTTTTGTCACTTCTTTCTTGACCATGTCTAGGATGGCCGGAGTCAACCTTCTTTGTTATTGCCTTATGGGCTTGGCTTCCTCTTCCATTAAAATTCTATGCATGCAGATGGAGGGGTTTATGCTTGGAAGGTCAAACAATTTCCACCCAATTGCCTTCTTATGTTGCCTTAGGACATGCAGCAATTTTTCCTCCTACTCCTAGTGGAGATTGTTAGCAATGATGACTAGAAGTTGCTGCTTAATATCTAGATAGGCATGTTTCAAATGACTCGACAATGGTTTTAGTTCTATGGGTGGTGGCGGAGATGAAGAGTTATCATTAGTTGTTTTCGGATCCAACTGGCCGACTTGATTTGGATTCGGCACCAATTGTGCCGACATGATCTTGGCCTTTTGTTGTTGTGACCAACTCCTATTGACCGGGATAGAATCAACGCTTGTTGGATTGGAGTCGGATTTGGTATTTTTCCTTGTACTAGAGTCGGATCTGGCTAGAACAAGATTCCGTTGTTGATTGTCTGTAATAGACTCGGCTTTTGCTTGCTTTTGGTCTTCACTAGCCGAGTTGCTCTTAGCTCATGTATGCACAATTAGGCCAACCTCGGCACATGTCTTTTTGGTCGAGTTGACTTTGGCCTTCTCTCAGCCTCGGCCTCTTTTGGCCAACTCATACTTGATAGTGAGCATTGTTGCCACTTGTGTTGAGAATAGCTTTTTTGTCTCAACAACTTGGACTTCTGCATTGTTTGAACACTCCAGGTCCTCATGCTTGCATACTTGGTCCAATAACTTAAGCAATTCAGCTTCTTGACTCAAGTCGGCAAGGGAAGTGTTATCATCCTCGAAGTCGGAAAGATTGTCTACTTCCCACGATTCATCACAGTTGGCCTCCTCTATTATAGACCCTAAGCAGTTAATTGATTCAGTGTCTCCAAAAAAATCTAAAATATCTTCATCATTGTTGTCTAGTTGAAGGCACTCCTCAACTAGTTCATCAATCAAATCTATGTGATAAAAGGTCTTTTCTGTCGTCTCAAACGCTTATCAAATAACTAAAGCTAACTATAGCATAGCCAACCCTAGGTCATTCTTCTCAAGGACAGAGTGTGCTCAGTTGTGACTTAGTGTGAAGTGAAGTGACATAGAATCTGAGATGTAAAGTGTTGACTCTCCTTGGCTTAGTCTCGGCTGAGTGCGGACAGACGCTACACAGATGGACTAACTCTGTCTTAGACTGAAAAGCAGTAAATAGGGGGTTTGAACGTAAGCAAAGCGGAAAGTAAACTAAGGTTATGAATGTAGTAAACGTATACTACTATTACTGATTTCCTATTATTATTATTATGATATAACTGTATTCATATTCAGTTTTGTCAGTCCAAGTCCAGTCCAATTTCCACACTCTAGTTCTCAATCCATATCAGCCTTGGGAAGTCTTATGCCAATCACCAAAGGTTCGTCCATTGCCATACTGAGGATTTATGCAATCGCTACCTCATCAATTGGTTGGGATTAAGTTCAGAGCTGATTTTAGGTTCTCAATTAACAATTGCTAAATGATTACCTACCAAATTAGTTAAACCACTTCCAATCGGCTTAGCTTAACATTGTTCACAATTCAACTGCAATCGCGAACTAAATCATGAATTAAAGGAGAGGAAGAGAACGGAGATAAGAAAGAAAGAATGAAATTGATCAATAGAAATAGAGTACAAACACAATGGTCTGAATTCAGGTGGATCCATCTTCCACGATGATCGCCATGGTTGATGGTGGTGGTTCACCTTCAATAGCCTGAGTGCTGAGGATCAGATTCACCAGAGTGTGTTGGGAATCCCAATCAGTCCCCTCTGAAAAACTTCGGCTTCCCAGTCTCAGGCCTGCATTTCCTCAATCGAGAGAAACACCAAAACAACACCGTGCACCACCGTAAATGGGGATAACGAGAGCGAGGAAATGGATATAGTGAGAGTGTAATCAGAGTGAATTCAAAGACCCCTAAAAAGTGCACAGCTCCTCCTGTATATACACAAGCTGTGACTTGCTACTCCTAACGAATCCTAACAAAATTACATCATGAATTGCCTACTCTACCCTTGCGAAGATCTTCCAAAGTGATGTGGCAGATTCTCCAAGAGTGACATGGCAGTTGAGCTGGTGCTGAGGTGGCCTCTGAGATGGATAGCTAACGTGGATAACACAATTGGGCCGCTCTTTATTGGGCTGCTGGGCTGCAAGGCATGGACTGTCAAGACGAATCTGACTTGGCCGAGATGGAGTCGGTCTGGCCGGGACGAATTCATCTCGACTAAGACTCTTCTGTTGACCCTGGTCAACTCGGCTTTGAACTGCAGAAGAAGGAGTGATACTTTTTATTAGCTAAGACTTCTGAATTAACACAGATTTGTATTTCCTCTATACTCAAGTCCATAAAATGAATCTTAGCTAACAATCCATTCTTAAGCACAAAATAGTCTTGCTGACACCCTTCTTGGGTGTCTAAGAGGTGTATAGTTTGTGACTCATCAACTAGTTGTTGTCTAAAATATCTTCATCGTTGTTGTCTAAAATATCTTCATCATTGTTGTCTAAAATATCTTCATCGTTGTTGTCTAGTTGAAGGCACTCCTCAACTAGTTCATCAATCAAATCTATGCCAAAGAGTGAATGGTCGTCGGTGGGGTGCTTCATGGCTTCGAAAATATTAAACTACACTAGGGTGTTACCAAATTCCATTGAGAGCGTCCCGACATGCATATCAATCTTTATTCTAGCAGTCATCAGGAATGGTCACCCCAAGATTAAGGTAGATCCCTTCCCTGATGTCTCGTCCTCCATATCTAGCACATAGAAGTCAGCTGGGAAAATCAGCTCATTAACTTGGACCAGTACATCTTCGAGAATGCCCAAGGGTTGAACAACACTTTTATTTGCTAGTTGTATTGTCATCCAAGTGGGTTCCAGATCACCAAAATTCAAGGATTTGTACATTGATGTTGGCATGACATTAATTGAAGCTCCTAAGTCCAGCATGGCATCAGCAAAGGTACAGTCGCCAATGGTGCATGGGATAGAGAAAATTTTGGGGTCTCGGCATTTCTTTGGTAGTGCTTGTTGTGCTCCTACAGTGAAGTCTTCGTTTCTAGTCAATGCCGACACTATGCCTCCTACTTCCACCCCTCCTTTCATCTTCTTCCTCTTTTACACACACAATTCCTTGAGGAATTTTACATAATTGGGAATCTGCTTTATGGCATCTAGGAGTGGAATGTTGATTTTCCACCCTCTGAAACATCCTCAGCAGCTCTTCATCAGATTTAGGCTTCCTTGTTGAGAGAGTTCGAGTTGGAAATGGCAGTGGGACAGTCTTGTCTTGCTGGGGCATCTGTGAGTCGGCATCTGGCTCAAAGTCAGCATCAGTCGGTCTCGGCAACTGTTACGATGCTGGTTGTGGCAATTATTTACCACTTCTCAAAGTGACTGCACTTGCATTCCCTCTCAAATTCGGAATTGTTTGTGAGGGTAGGTTGTTAGATCTGGCCAACTGTAAATGGCTCACAATGTTTGCTAACTATCCTATTTACTCCTTGAGGTCTTGGATGGTGGCGTTCATATTTTGCTGGAACTGCATATTGTTGGAGTTCATGGTTTGCTAGAACTCCAGGTTGGTTGTTGCTAACTACTTCATCAGGTCCTCTAGAGATGGTGAGTTGCCTTGAGCTAGCACTCTCTATTATTGCTGCTGCTGGAATAGTGGTGCCTGGTATTGTGGAGTTGGTTGTCAATAATCAGTTTGACCTTGAGGTACGTTCGGAGTAGGTCCAAATCATTGAGCTGCATATGGCCCTTGACTCGGCCTTGGCCAAAATGGATGCTTCCCAAACTATTGATTATCAAATGACTGACTCTGATACGGTTGCTTCCCATACTGATAACCACTTATTGCTCCAACACTCTCTCGATGGTCCGACTCAGTTTCTTGTAATGTGGGGCACATATTAGTTGGGTGCTCCATGGAAGTACATATACCACAAACTTTGGCTGCTATGCTTGGTTAGTGTTTTCCAACAACAAGTTACCTCACCAGTGATGTCAACTCGGTTAGTTGGTTTTCCAGTCTCAGGTTGTCAACTGCATCGATTTCATTCACCATTCGGGGTTGGCTAGCTCCTTTGATCCCAAACTGTTGTGTATTGCTCGCCATATTGGAAATCAGGTGCCTTGCTGCTGCTGGCGTCTTGTCCATCAATGCTCCTCCACTAGCAGCGTCAATCATGCTTCGGTCCATCATCGTCAGACCTTTATAGAAATACTAAACCAGCAATTGCTCACTGATCTGATGATGTGGACATGTGGCACATAGCTTGTTGAATCTTTCCCAGTACTCATGCAAAGTCTCTTCAAAATGTTTCCTTATCCCACAAATCTCCTTCCTGATGGTCGCAGTTCTGGATGCCAGAAATAATTTCTCCAAAAACATGTGCTTCATGTCTCCCCAGGTGTTGAAGAGAACCGGCTGCAGATACAGCTAATCCTTTGCAGCTCCATCCAAGGAAAATGGAAATGCCTTCATTTTGATGTAGTCCTCCGGTATCCCTTACGGCCTCATTGTGGAACAAACCACATGGAATTCTTTTAAGTGCTTGTAGGGATCTTCTCCTACAAGACCATGAAATTTAGGCAACGATTGTATAAGACCAGATTTCAGTTCATATGTTTGAGCTGGTTCCAGTTGTGGATACCGGATGCACCAAGGTTGGTACACCACATCCGGTGTAGCCAGCTCCTTTAAGGTTCAATCATTGTTCTCCATCTGTTCCGGCTCTACAAAATTGTTAGTGCTACTATACTGAACAGAATCAGAAGTGTTAGTAACAGGGTTACTATTGTCAAAACTAGAAACAGAATTAGAACTATTACTATTACTTACTACTATATTCCTAGCTTTTCTCAACCTACGTAAAGTTATTTCTATCTCAAGATCTAAGTCATACAATGGGTCAAAACTACTCCTAGTCATGCATCATACAAAATCATGCAGAAAAATTCAAATCACTATGTAGAAAAATGCAAATCAGTTATGCAAAAAAATGCAAGTTAATTTTGCAGAAAAGAAAGTAAGGTCAATGATGCAGACATGGCTATTATTTTGCTTTTTTTTCAAAGCAGGGCTCACACAACAAAATTCAACACACACTCGCAACAAAAATTTGACGCATATTCAACATGCTATATTATTCCAGAATCCAAATCAAAATAGACACAGACTTAATTTAGACTCCATGACTTGACTGAAAAACACAACATTCCATAGACTCGGGATTCGGCTTAACTTAGGTTTGGCACACAAAGACACAAAGGAACTTGGGTCCCCAACAACGGTGACAATTTGATAAGCTCATATTTAGTCGTCTTTGCGTGCATCAAATAAACTAAAGCTAACTACAGTATAGTCAACCTTAGGTCGAATTCTCTCAAGGACACAGTGCACTCACTTATGGCTTAGTGTGAAGACTAGAGTAATGCAAAAAACACTCAAATGTAGAATGCCAACTCACTCTCGGCAAAGACTGGTCCGATATGGTCTCGGTAGAGACGGATCTGACACGGTCTCGACTAAGCGCAGACGGACGCAACAGAGTTGGACTGACTCGGTTTCGGACAAAGGCGACTAAGTCGGACTAGACTCGGTCTTAGACTCAATTGTAGGAAATAAAGGAGGGGTTTGGTTGATGGTAAAATAAAGATAGAAAATAAGCTAAGTAAGAAAGGAAATGCAACCTAAACTAGGCTATCGCTAATGCTACTACTACATTCATGCTAAGTCCTAATAACCAAGTCGGTTCCAGCTCTTTCACTCAAGATTATGTTCCGAATCAACCTAAGATTCTTCTTGTGACAATCGCCAAACATTCATCCATTGCCATACTGAGGATTTACACAATCACTACCTTATCAGTTGGCAAGGATTAAGCTCGAAGTTGATTTTAGGTTCTCTGATTGATTACCTAATGAAGTTGTTAAACGGTTTCGATCGGCTTAGTCTAACATTTGTCTTCTTAACAATGTGCAATCGCGACACGGAGAAGTAGATTAAAATGCAGGGTTCATAACCAAGAAATCAGAACTGACTACTTATATTATTAGAAACAAAGTACAAAAACAGGGTGTGAATTAAATGGTTACGCCTTCCATAACGATCGCCATGGAAGGATGGCGATGGTTCACCGTAGATAGCCAAGATGTTGAGGATCAAGTCCACTAGAGGGCATTGGCAAGCCAAGCAGTCCCCTCTGACAACCTTCGGCTTCTTAGTTCTTGACCTGCACCTCCTCGATTGAGAGAGACACCTCTGATAGCATCGTGCACCACCGTGAGAATGGAGACGTGAGCGAGAATATGGAGTACAATGAAGGAGATTATAATTATGAATTCAACAACCTAAAATGTACCCAGCGTTCCTTATATATACACGAGCTGAGTCTCTTGTGACGCACGCTACACTTAACAAACTTCCCTAACATAATTACAAGATTGAATTGCCTAATCTACCCTCATAACGATTCTCCTTGCGTTGCAAGTTTCTTCTAAGAGTAACATGGCAGCTAAGCTAGATGGAGCTAAGTTGGGCACGCCTAGACTGGGTCGCCTGATTGGGCTGCTTTGATTGGGTCGCTCCACTTGGTTGCTGGATTGTAGAGTTGGTCAGTTTTGGGATGAGTCAATCTGGCCGGGATGGCTCTCCTGAACCAAGACTCTCTTGATGGGCTGAGGTTAATTTGGCCTATAAAAAGGAATGAAATATTTATTAGCTAACACCCTCATATTAGCACAGATTTATATTTTTCTTATTTATAGGTCCATAATATGAATCTTAGCTAAAATGCGATTCTTAAGCACCAAATGATCTCAAGAGCACCTATCTTAAGTCCTTGTGAGGTGTATAAAATATGATTTATCACGGCTAAACAAGAGAAAGAGAAATCAGACATAGCCACCATGTTGGCAAGGTCGGAACTAGCATTTAGAGAGTTGACATATTTTGTAGTACTGTTAAAATTATTAACAAAGTCCGACACCTCAATCCCATAACCTGAAACTTCAGTTATATCGACACTATTAGAATTATCAACCACATTTGCAATGTTGGACTCGTTAGGCACAGAATCCGAATTGACCATGGAGTCGAAAACCTTAATCATATCAGCAAGATCTGGAACTTCAATCTTATCAATAGGATCTAGACCCTCAACTATAGAGTCGGCAATCTTAGACACAATCACGTGGTTCGATATATGAACCACAGAGTCGATACTTCCAGTCATATTAACATTGTCCGACTTATCAACCATAGAATCAACATCCTTGGCCCTATCAACAAGGTCCGACATAAGCTTCATAGGATTGACAACCTCAGCCACCTTAACTAGATCAAAGACAGTTTCTACATAGTCAGAAACCTTAGCCATCTCCACATAGTCAGAAACATCATCTACATAGTTGGTGATCTCGGCCATCTGAATAGAGTCGACAACAACACTCATGGAGTCGGCAAAGACCAGCACATTAGTTGTGACTACTGAAGGTTGCATTGCTACCACTTCTGAGTTAGTTATAACTCTTGCACCTACATCTACATTAACATCTTTACTAATTTCTACACAATTAGCATACTTCGTTACATCAGTAGGTGTAATCACAATCAATAATAGAACTCTTCAAATCTAGAATTTCAGAAAATACATACTACACTTTTACTTATTGTTGTTGTTGTAGCTCCTTGCCACTCTTCACAGTTGTATCACTCATAGTTTCTTCCTGTAGACTAGGGATGGTTTGGGAAGGACTACATTTGAATCTCTTGGAATGCAGTTGATTTATGGTGGCGGTTAATTTATGGAATGCAGTTACTAATCCAGTGGCAAGGAGCTACAACAACAACAACAACAATCAATAAAAATGCTGAGTGTTAGCTCATGTTGAAACCGCTCGTATGACCGAGCTCGTTCCCATTCAGAATATCAAGGACACCATGGTTGATATATCATAGCATCAATGTGCAACTTATTCCCTCCGGTTCAAATAGCAAAATCCTTAGCGAAACCAAGATCAAAATTACCAAGATCAAAAGAATTACAATACCAGTATCAGAACTATCAAGATTAGAAAAATTAGAATTGATACTAGTATCAGGATGCACAAGTGTTATTAACAAAATTAAAAACCAAAAAGAAAAACAAAAAGATAATAGAATATAAAAATAGAAAAATAGAAAGATAATAGAATTAAAACAAAAAAGAATTAGAAAAATAACAGAATCAAAAACAAAAATATAGAAAAATAACAAATACAAAAACATATAAAAACTCAGCAAACTAAATCAAAGGAAAAATAGACTCGGTATACCAAAACAAATAAACCTGGCATTCTACAGACTCGGGATTTTGCATAGACTCAGATTTGGTACACAAAGACACAAAGGAACTTGTGTCCCTTGCAACGGCGCCAATTTGATAATGCTTTTTTTTGTCGCGGTGGCTTTATCAAATAAAGCTAGAGCTAACTATAGCATAGTGCAACCCTAAGTCGTATCCCTCAAGGACACAGTGTGTTCAATTCTGAGTTGATGTGGAAATCATGGATTTATGCAAAACACCAAGTCGACTTTATCTCAGACTCAGATGACTTGGACTCGGTCTTAGTCTCAGATAGAGACACTGGACTCGAACAAAGTCAGACTGAACTTGAGCAGAGTCAGACTCGGATAGAGTCGAACTAGACTCAAACAGAGCCGATCTTAGATAGAGGCGGCTCAGTTTTGGTCTAGACTAAGAAGACTGACTCGACTAAATGTAAATGGGGGGGGGTTGTTGCGAAATACATAAAGTAAGAGAGAAAATAAACTAAGTAACAAAAGTAAATGCGAACCAACTAGACTATGATATTTATTGCATCAACACAAAGGTTCAACAAGAAATTGGTTTTCGGTTCTCTACTCGAGCTTATGATTCCAAACAAACCTAGAGTTCTTACGACAATTGTCGAACGTTCGTCCATCACCGACTGAGGATTTACACAAATGCTACCTCATCAATTGGCAGAGAGCATTACCTAATTAAGTTGTTATATCGATTCCAATCGGCCTAACCTAATCTGATCCATTCTTACAAATACACAATCGTGACACAAGCAAGAGTAGATTATTGACAGGATTTGCAAGCAAGAGATAAGGAAACGCAAACCAATTGTTATTGTTGAAACAAAGTATTGTTACAAGGTTATGTGAATTCATGGATTCCACTTTCCACAACAATCGCCATTGAAGAATAGACATGGTTCACCATAGATGGCTAGAGCACTGAGGATTCAGTCCACCAGAGTGCGTCAGCACTAAGCGATCTCCTCTGATAACCTTCGGCTTCCCAAACTCTACACCTACACCTCCTCGATCAACGAGACGTCGTACTAAAGCACCGTGCACCACTGAGGGAATGGAACGAGAGCGTGAGTAGTGTAAGGTGTGAGTGATACGATTTTCTGAATTCAACAACACTTTCCACGAGCACTTATGCCCCTTTTTATACACATGTTGGGTTCCTTGCTATGCACGCTTTTCCTAACTAACTCTTAACAGAACTACAATTTCCTGATTTGACCTATCATTTCCCTACATGATTACGTGTTCACACGCACCTTTGGAGTGATTTGGGTGCTAAAGTTGGGCTCGGTTGAGAAGGGACTTTCTTGGCCGGGACAGCTCCTTCTGGGCCAACGTGCTTCTTGTAGGCCGAGACGCTCCTGGGTTGGCCTGCAAAATGAATCCAATCTTTTATTAGCTAACATCCTCAATATAGCACAGATTTATGTTTTCCCTATTTCTAGACCAATAATCTGAATCTTAACTAAGATGTGATTCTTAGTTACCAAATAGTCTCAACAATACCCATCTTAAGCCCTTGTGAGGTGTATAAAATATGACTTATCATTGTCCTGTAAGGAGGCCCATCTTCTCTTGAACTTATCCTTTTAGTCATGGATTCTTAAAGGGCTTTGAACCTCACATGCTTAGTGTCCTTCCTATGCTCTGCCTACCTTCCCGTATTCACATCAAACTCTTCTTATTGAAAAGAATTTGTCCTCAAATTCGAGTCGTCCTTACCTGAAATAAAAAGAAACAAGTCAAAAACATTAAAACTAATACTATCCCAAAATCTTAGGGCATGTCTAACACATAAGCATTATCATTTATCCTTTGCAACACCTTGAAAGACATCCCTCTTGGGATAAGTTTAGATTTCTTTAAGGTTGGAAAGTTATCATTCCTTAAGTGAACGCAAACTAGGTCACCTTCCTCAAATACCTATCCCCTTTTGCCTTTATTGGCATATTTAGCATATTGCTCACCCTTCTTTTCCATATGCGCATGTGCTTTCTCATGAAACTTTGTCACAAATTGGGCCTTAGAAAGGCCATCTTCATTAACCATAGTAGCCACACAAGGTAAGGGTAGCAAGTCCAACGAGGACAAAGGGTTAAAACTATACACTAACTCAAAAGGGGTGTGAGACGTAGTATTGTTGACTACCTTTATATGCAAACTCAATATGAGGGAGCTACTCTTCCTAAAATTTCAATCTTTTCCCCACAAAACACCTCAAGAGTTGGGATAAGGTTCTATTCACCACTTTAGTTTGTCCTGGCAAGTGATGGAAAAGAATAGCTTGGTGTCAAGCTTACTCCAAAGAGTTCTCCAAAAATGGCTAAGGAATTTGGAGTCCCTACCCGGGACTATGGTCTTAGAAAAACCATGTAGTCTTACCACCTCCTTAAAGAATAAATTGGCCACATGACATGCATCATCAATTTTATGACAAGGTATAAAATGGGTCATCTTAGAAAAATGGTATACCACCACAAATATTAAATCTCTACCACCTTCACATCTAGGCAAGTCCAAAACAAAGTCCATAGAGATATCCACCCAAGGTGAGGTAGGAACAAGAAGTGGGGTGTACAACTCATGGGGAGAGACCTTGAATTTAGTCATCTTGCAAATCCAAGCACCTTTCACAAAGTTAATAAAAGTGCTCATGCAAGGTCTCATAAGTCTTACGTTCCCCAAAGTGACCTATTAGGTCACCTTTGTATGCCTCTTTCACTAGTAATTCTTTAATAGAACTGCTATGCACACATAATGATATGATCTTAATGGATCAGGAAGGGACCGTCTTGAAAATAGGTGAAGGGGGAACTTGACCCTAATCGCGACCTGCCGTTAGAACCAAAGTTATCAAAGCGTGACCTGGTGAAAGGGGGAACTTGACCCTAACTGTGACCTACCGACAGAACCAAAGTTATCAAGAGAAAGTGTGACCCTAACCGGTAACCGTGGGTAGAACCAATACTATCAAAAAAAGTTCTCAATCATAAAAACAAAGAAAAAGTTCTCACAAAGAGAAAACATAAATTTTATTAAATTCCAAATTCTAAATTCTTATTGATTACAAGAGCTTATTTATAGGCTTAGCTAGGCAACCCGGAAGTTAAAGCCCAATAATATTTTAATTGACATAAAATCTTAACCAATCAAAAATCTCTATCAAAAATCTCTATCAAAAATCTCTATCTAAAATCTCAATTAAAAATCTCTATCTAAAATTTCAATCAAAAATCTCTATCTAAAATCTCAATCAAAAAAATCTCTATCTAAAATCTCAATCAAAAAAATCTCTATCTAAAATCTCAATAAAAAAATCTCTATCTAAGATCTCAATCAAAAATCTCTTATCTAAAAAGAATTATTATGCGAAAATATATGTAAACAAATCCTAACTAACTACTTAGCCCAAATTACATGACAATGACTGGGCTTTATTTGTGTTCTTCAAGATGGGCTTCATTCTTCATCAACCTGCAATAACGTGACCCATTTTGGTACAGCTTCTAACTCTCTTGGCTCTATATTTTCCTTAATTCCAAAACCCAGGCCTTGCAAAGATTGCTTCCTCATTTTGGTTTTAGACCTAGTCATGGGACCTCCAATGTCATGTAGATGATCTTTGTCTTTGTCGATTGGGTTTTTATCATTCCA
Source organism: Mucuna pruriens (assembly GCA_025330945.1). Classification (NCBI taxonomy): domain Eukaryota; kingdom Viridiplantae; phylum Streptophyta; class Magnoliopsida; order Fabales; family Fabaceae; genus Mucuna; species Mucuna pruriens. The sequence continues at coordinate 97,935 of JAENHJ010000412.1, forward strand.
TCTCTCTTCAAAAGGATTCATCCTCAAATCAAATTTCTCACCTACAATAAGTAAAGATAAATCAGCAACATTTAGAGTAGAACTTACATTACCATATGCAGTTGATAAATCTAGCTTGTAGGCATTGTCATTGATCCTTTCTAACACTTGAAAAATTCCATCTCCTCATGGCTGCAACTTGTATTTTCTTTTAGTAGGAAAATTTTCTTTTCTCCTATGAACCCAATTGCAATCTCCAAGCTCAAAAGTCATAACATGCACTTTATATGATTCTCTTGCATATTATCTATTCCTCTTTTCAATGTTAGCTTGAACTTTGGCATGCAACTCTCTAACAAATTTTTGCTTCAGCTTTCCATCCAAATTAGCATGCTCATTGGTTGGCAATGTTAAGATATCAAAAGGAATAAGTGGATCAAAACCATACACAACTTCAAAAGGAGAATAAGAAGTAGATTGAATAGTTTTATTATATGTGTACCGTCCGGCCCTGGCCGACCAACTAGGAACAAATTGTATGACGGCCAGTTGGACGATCGATGGTAGAAAGGCCGACCATGTTGTAAAGAAGAGTATCAAGGAAGCTATATATCGACGTGACAGGATGTCAGTGGTCAGAGGTCAAGATAAGAAGGAGGCGTCGTCGGCGTGTCGAAAGGGTGACCTATCAGGAAGATCTCTTTTCTGACACAGATTTTGTGGGAATACGAGCCACGCAAGTTGGGCTCGTAGCCTATAAATAGAAGGATCAGGGAAACCAAGGGCAGATCACCGGGGAGAGGAGAACAGGAGAAAAAGAGTGTACCCAATAAGAAAAAGTGAGGGAGAGTTCTTAAACAGAACATTGGCGCCCACCGTGGGGCCGATAAATTCTTTATTCCCACCTACAAAATCTGAGTGTTAACCTGAAAAGATCCACCAAAATGCCAGTAACCAGAAATCAAGCCAGCTCCACTAATGGAGGAGAAGAAGACGCACTCCAAAGGTTGCTTCACACTGTAGCCTCGCTGCAAGCCCGCAGCGATGAACAGTCCCGCCAGAGTGAAGAAGCTGAGAGAAGATTCAGGTTGGCAGAAGAAAGACACCAGGAGGCCCTCAGAAGAGCCCAAGAAAGAGCAGAGGAACTTCAACGGCAATTGGAGACCATCAAGGGGACCCAAAGAGGGGAGGCCTCCACCCAGATAGAGGCCTCCCCCTCAAATTTTTTGGGGGCAGCCATTCAACCAGGAGATCTATGAAATGCGGGTTCCCCCGAATTTCAGGGAAATTATGGTTGAACCTTTCGATGGGTCCCAGGATCCCCACGCCCATTTGCAAGCCTTCCAAACGCAAATGTATATAAGTGGGGGAGACGACAAGCTGAGCTACAAACTATTCCCAGGAACGCTGAGAGGCGTGGCCATGCAGTGGATGGCAACACTGCCAGCTAGAACGATCCGAACCTTCAATGATCTAGCTAACGCCTTCACTTCCCAATTCGCAGCTAATAAAACAAAGCAAATGGAAGTGGCCGACCTGTTCGATATTAGGCAAGCAAGGGAAAAAAGCTTAAAAAGCTACCTGACCCGATTCAATAACGCGACCGTACGAGTAAATGACCCCGACTAGAAGTTCTTCATAAAGGCCTTCCAAAAGGGATTAAGAGCAAGCCCATTCAGTGACTCGTTGGCCCTAAAGCGACCGAGTAGTATGGACGAAATCAGAGCAAGGGCTGAAAAACATATAGAAGTAGAGGAGGATCAGGCCAAACGGATGGCAGAGGAATGTGCACAAACCAGAAAAAGCGAGGGACGAGTAGCAGCACAAAGGACTGAGACATCAAAACGAGTGGAAACAACACACAAAGACAAGCACTTCACCCCGTTGAACGAGAAGAGAGCCCGAATACTGAGGGAAATATGCCACACGAGGTTATTACGCTTCCCCCCAGCCTCCGATGGAAAAATACTAGGCAACAACCACACCGAATGGTGTGATTTTCATCGTACTACGGGACATTCCACAGAAGCTTGCTGGACCCTAAAAACCCAGATAGAACGACTCATCCAGGAAGGAAGACTGAACTAATACGTCAGCACGCCGAAGGCGTGGACACGAAAAGAGGAAAGACCAGATAGGAGACGAAGTCGATCAAGGCAAAACAGCCCGGTCCCACACAAAGGAGTTATCTCAACCATCGCTGGGGGAGCGCGGGCACATCCTCTGAGATCGAACCAGCCAAGAAACGAAGTCCAGACCGTATTGACAGGAGCAAACGTCACCCCATTAGGAAAACGGACACCAGGGCCAATCATTATTTTCACAAATGAAGATTGCAGAAGGGAGGAGACGCGATGCGACAAACCTATGGTCATGTTAGTCGTGGCAAGACAATACAGAATTGAAAGAGTATTGATAGATGAGGGGAGCTCGGCCAATATCCTTTATTGGACGACAGCCCAAAAACTAGGAGTAAGAGACTTAACCAAGTGTGAAGGTGGCCTCTATGGGTTCGCTGGAGAATGCGTTCCCATAAAAGGGACGGTCGAAATAGAAACGACGTTTGGAGACAGGAATGGGACAAGAACGATCCCCGTAATATACATAGTAGTGGACAGTGAAGCCTCTTACAATATCATAATAGGATGGTCGGCCATAAACAGGTTGGAAGCCGTTGTCTCCACTCATCACCTATGCATGAAATTCCCAGTCGGTCGAACTATAGCTACAATTTGGGCCGACATAACAACGGCCAGAAAATGTTACGAAGATAGCCTAAAAATAGAATTGACGACCAAAGAAGCAGAAGTAAATGTTCTGGACATAGACCTCGACCCGCGACACTTTTCTGAAGAAAAGAGGCCTCACCTAGTGGGGGACCTCAAAGAAGTACAGATCAGGTTGTCGGCCAGCCAAAAAACCAGTATTGGTACGACACTAGATGAAAAGGAAGAAGGCCAGCTCATCTCAACGCTATGAAGAAATGTTGACGTCTTCGCGTGGACAGCAAAAGACATGCCAGGGATCGATCCCCGGTTTATGTGTCACCACTTGTCGATCAGCCCAGGGTCAAAACCGGTGGCACAAAAGAAGAGAAAACAAGGAGAAGAAAAAAGAAAGGCCATCAAAGAGGAAGTCGGAAAACTACTAGCAGCCGATTTCGTGAGAGAAGTCCAATACCCCACTTGGTTGGCTAATGTGGTCATGGTGAAAAAGGCGAACGGTCGGTGGAGGATGTGCGCAGACTATACGGACCTCAATAAAGCCTGTCCAAAGGATCCGTACCCTCTGCCGAGTATCGACCGGTTGGTAGATGGGGTATCCAGACATGCCCTCTTGAGCTTTATGGATGCCTATTCAGGGTACAATCAAATCCGAATGCACCCGGCCGACGAAGAAAAAACCACTTTCATAACAGAGGCTGGGGCTTTCTATTACAAGGTCATGCCTTTCGGATTAAAAAATGCCGGGGCCACCTACCAACGTCTGATGGATAAGTTTTTTAAAGAAATAATAGGGAAAGATATGGAGGTGTATGTAGACGACATAGTGGTAAAGTCGTCCAAAGCAGAAACACATTACCACACGCTCGAACGAGTATTCGCTATACTGAGGAAGAATCAGCTAAGACTAAACCCCGAAAAATGATCCTTTGGAGTGAGGGCAGGCAAATTCTTGGGATTCATGTTAACCGAAAGAGGGATTGAAGCCAACCCTGACAAATGCCAGGCCATAATCAACATGAGAAGCCCCCAGAACGTCAAGGAGGTCCAGCAGCTTATGGGAAGAGTGGTCGCCTTATCCCGTTTCATCCCTCGGTCGGCTGAAACAGCCCTACCAATCTTTGGAGCACTAAAAAAGGGAAGATTTGCATGGACAAATGAATGCGAGGAAGCCTTCAAGCATCTGAAAATGACACTCTCGACACCCCTCATTCTGACACAGCCAACCCCAGGTACCCCTCTCCACCTTTACCTTTCCGCCTCTGAGAAGGCTATTAGTTCTGTTTTAATACATGAACGGGAAGGAGAACAACGGTCGGTGTATTTCGTAAGTAAAGTTCTACAAGAGCCAGAGACTCGATACCCGAAGATAGATAAGGTAGCTCTGGCCCTCGTAACAACTTCCCGAATGTTAAGACATTACTTTCAGAACTTCAGGATAGTCGTGCAAACAGATTTGCCAATCCGGCAAGTCTTGGGAAAGCCTGACCTGGCCGGACGGATGGTGGCTTGGAGTATACAGTTTATCGAGTTCGACATCACTTTCGAAAGTAGGGGCCATGTCAAAGCACAAGCCATGGCAGACTTCCTCGTCGAAATGACACCAACGGCAGATGAAGACGAAGAGGGAGAATGGTTCCTTTCGGTAGACGGTTCATCGATAAACTAGGAGCATTCTTGAAGGACCGGCCGGAGCATTTATCGAACAGTCTCTACAATTCGAATTTAAAGCTAGCAACAATCAAGCGGAGTACGAAGCGCTGTTGGCGGGAATGAAGCTGGCCCAGGAAGTCGGGGTGAGAAAGCTCACAGTCAAAAGCGATTCCAAGCTCGTCACAGGACAAGTCAATGGAGACTATCAGGCAAAAGACCTTCAACTTGTGAAATATCATGATCGAGTAGCCTCTACAGCCTCCTCGTTTGACAGATTCACCCTCTTGCACTTCCCTAGAGAGCAGAACGAAAGGGCCGACCTATTAGCTAAGTTGGCCAGCACTCAGAGAAGGGGGCAACAAAAAACAGTAATACACGAGAAGTTAAGCACACCCGCCATAGAGCGGCCGGAGATTCTGAACATAGGAGATAAGAAGGCCACATGGATGACACCAATCCTTGATTACCTCCAGAAGGGAGCCACCCCAGAAGATCCGGGAAAGGCGTTAAAGACAGCGAAAGAGGCAACCAAATACACCATCCTGGGCCGACAACTATATAGGAGGGGTTTTTCCTTCCCCCTCCTCAGATGCTTAGAAGAAGAAGAATCGTCCTATGTCTTAAAGGAAGTACGCGAAGGAGCCTGTAGTACTCATATTGGAGGAAGGGCACTAGCAAGTAAGATAGCCAGGGCGGGGTATTATTGACCGATGATGAAGAGGGATTGTATGGACTACGTGAAGAAATGTGACAAGTGCCAAAGATTCGCTGAAGGACATAGAGCGCCCCCAGAAAACCTACATCATGTAACGTCACCTTGGCCTTTCTTCAAGTGGGGGGTAGATATCTTGGGGCCTTTCCCTCCTGCTCCAGGGCAAGTAAGATTCCTAATCGTAGCAGTAGATTACTTTACGAAATGGGTGGAAGCAGAGTCGGTCGCTACAATCACGGCCGAAAAAGTCAAAAAGTTCTATTGGAAAAAGATAATATGCAGGTTCGGTATACCCGCCGAGATCGTCTCCGACAATGGTACACAGTTTGCTTCAAAGGGAACGGCCGACTTCTGTAAGGGGATGAAGTCTTCACCTCGGTCGAACACCCACAGTCCAACGGACAAGCAGAGGCAGCCAACAAATTCATCCTGAGGGGATTACGAAAAAGGCTAGAAGAGGCGAAGGGAAGATGGGCGGAAGAACTACCTCAGGTTTTATGGTCCTATCATACTACCCCGCATTCCACAACAAACGAAACTCCTTTCCGCCTTACATTCGGAACAGAAGCCATGATTCCAGTTGAAATAGGAGAACCTTTCCCTAGAACGGCCTTGTTCGAACCAAGCAGAAACGAGGAGGAGCTAAGAGCCAACTTAGACCTAGTCCAAGAAGTCAGAGAGATAGCCCATATCAAAGAATATGCCATAAAAGCAAGAGCAACAAGAAAATACAATCAGAAGGTGATCCCAAGGAGGTTCAGATCAGGGGACCTGGTCTTAAAGAAAATCACCATGACGGCCAACAAAAATAAACTAACGCCATTTTGGGAAGGACCTTTCAGAGTAATTGGCGAAACAGGACAAGGGGCTTACAAGTTAGAAAGCCTTGAAAAGAAAGCACCGCCACGAACGTGGAACGCCACTTCTCTACGCATGTATTACAGTTAGAATAAAAATTTCTTGTTAAAATCATCCACTTATTTGCTTTTAAAAGCCCGATAACGGTCGGTCATAAAAGACTAGCCCGGGGGCGCGACTCGGAACTTAAAGCCCGATAACGGTCGGTCATAAAAGACTAGTCCGGGGACGCGACTCGGAACTTAAAGCCCGATAACGGTCGGTCGTAAAAGACTAGTCCGGGGGCGCGACTCGGAACTTAAAGCCCGATAACGGTCGGTCATAAAAGACTAGTCCGGGGGCACGACTCAAAACTTAAAGCCCGATAACGGTCGGTCGTAAAAGACTAGTCCGGAGGTGCGACTCGGAACTCAAAGCTCAATAACGGTCGGTCATAAAAGACCAGTCTGAGGGCGCGACTCGGAACTTAAAAACGGACGGTCATTAGAAACCAGTCCGAAGGGACAAACAAGGCACTAAAACAAAATGTTAAAACGGTTTAAATTAATCTGCCTAACAACTTAGGCAGATTCTTATTAAAACCACGTTATCACCTAGTTGTCATGAAAAGTATGTGACCCATGTATTAGCTATGTGATCTTAAGAGAACGATCTAATTTACCTGCTAAAAAACTTAGGAAGATTCTTATTCGATTCGTGAACGGCCAAATTACTACAATAACAGTTCAAAGCGAAAATCAGCCAAACAAAAGTAAGAATTTCATTGAAAGTACGGAAAGGCATTACATAGAAAGAAAACAAAAATTAAGGTACATCAACAATTTGGCCATCAACAATTTCCTTATAAGGGTCGGTTCCCGAAAGATCCAAACCTGGATGAAGAATCTTAGCCTGAGCAAGAGCATGGTTGAAACCATACTCGTACTGTTTCACCATAGCCGCGCCCCGCTGAGAAATAGTTGCATCTTTAACCTTCATTTCATCTTCTTGAGAAGCAACTTTGGATTGAAGAACGGCCATGTCAGATTCTAAAGAGGATATCTTTGCTTTAGCACACTCCGCCTCAGAAGCGAGGACGTCTTGCCTCGAAGTCCACTCGTCCCGAGCACGAGCATGTTGATCAGCAGAACGTTGCAACTCTTCCTGAAGGGCAGCCACGGACTTCTTCAGCGAATCAAGTTGGTCATCATACTCAGCACGAGTCTGGTCCCAAACTTGTCTTTCTTCATCCACTTGAGCTAGCCGGTCAGCCATCAGACCAAATTCAACGTCCGCTGCCCAAGCTAGAATGGCTGAACAACCAGCCAAGCGTTGGATGGTATCCAAAGTCCCCGAAACACCTAGCCACTTGACTAGGGAACCCTCGGAAGGAGTTAGCACATTCTGGTCCACGGCCTCAGAAATAAATTTTGATCTCGCCCACACAAAGTGGGACGGCCGACCTAAATCATCTTAGGGCTCAATCTCTTCTTCAAGATGAGGGCATTTAGAAGGCCTTCTTATGATATCCTCTTCAGCCTCTGGACCTTCCGCCGACCAATCTGCCACCGCCTCAAAACCTGCCGAAAGAGGAGAAGGATCAGCAAGAATCTCTTGAAGAGGCACGGTGGCCTGAGGTACTTCAGCAGCAGCACTCGCCCCTTCCTCAGCGGTCGGAGACATTTTTTTCTTCAAGTCCTTCAAAAGCTTTACTGAGAAACCTACAAGGAATGAGATCAACCGTTAGAAAAAGAAATATTGTCCTAAAAACAAGGAATGAAGGAGGCCGACCTGATCCCTCGATAAGCTCGGAGCAAAATAGGCACGGAAGAGTTTCAAGTTCAGATATGAACTCGTCCTCCCACTTTTCCAAGTCCTTGCGGACTATAGTAATGGACGCGGCCGGTTGGGAGGTCCAATAGAAAGGAAAAAAGGGCGTCCCCGACGGGTCGGCCATGAGACTCGGACCAGATTTGCCCGGACAAACCTTGAAAAACTTATCTTTAAAAATCTTGAAGCTCTCCAGAAAGGGCTTCAGAAGTTTTCGGTTGGGACGACTACTCAGGGACATCCATCCTACCTTAGGCGTTTTCTTAACTCAGAAGAACCAGAAGAAGACCCCCAAGGAAGGTGCCCGCCCCAGGTCATCGCACAAAAGTTCGAAGGCCCTAACAAAGGCCCAACTGTTTGGATGAAGTTGGGTAGGAGCTACGTTAAGGGCTCTGAGGATTGTCTGTTCGAAAGATGTGAACGGAAGTTTTAAGCCTAACTTGGAAAAAACCGGCTCGTACACATAAAAGAAGGGAGTCTCCTCAGAAGACGCTTGGTTGTTGACAGACTCGTCCGGTCGACAATGATGAAGCCGCACCCTCCAAGGACCCGGCCGAAGGAATTTCTTCATCATACCAAGGAGAAGGCTACCCTGAGTATACTGAGAAAAAGCCCTCTTTACTTCCTTATCAACCCACGAGAAGGGGTCTTCAGAAACGTCGTCTTTAGAGTTATCTCTATACCATATCTCGAATGGAAGACCTCTCCAGAGCTCGACGAACTCTAAAGACCATCCAAAGACAAAGAGTCGGCCCCCGAAGCGACTCTGGAGGGGGACCGGTTTTCCTAAGAAAAACCAGCAGCACCTGGGGAAGGGCCCCCTGCGATAAAGGGAAGGTGGGGTCAGTTTCAGACCCAACCGAAAAAAGAAATGGGAAAAGAAGAAAGAAAAGGAAAGAATCCTCAACAAAACAGAGAAAGAGACAAAGTAAAAGGGAAAAAACAAACAAATAAGAGGAATAAGGAGAAAGAAATAGTACTTAAATCTACATCCATGGCACTGGGTGAAGAATGTCAGGAAGACTGGTGAATCAAGCGAAGGAGATGAGAAAACCCTGGAGTTGGAGAGCGAAGTAAGGAAGAAGAAGATGAAGAGAATGACGCGAGAATGAGGAAATAAAAAGTAAAGTGGGAGGAAACGGTTGAAGCACATTAAGGATAAAGCAATCATTATGCCTGTCTTGAGAAAGAAAAACGACGCGTAATTAATGACCCATCATTCCAGAGCACGAAAAAACGTAATTTCAAAAAATGTTTCAAATAAGCTACTTGAGGAAGTCAAAACGATTCATTTCTAACAGCTAAAAGCGAAGGAACACGGCCACGGCCGAGGTAGTTAAGTTTGGTGAAGGACCAAACTTAAGGGGTTGTGTACCGTCCGGCCCTGGCCGACCAACCAGGAACAAATTGTATGACGGCCGGTTGGACGACCGATGGTAGAAAGGCCGACCGTGTTGTAAAGAAGAGTATCAAGGAAGCTATATATCGACGTAACAGGATGTCAGTGGTTAGAGGTCAAGATAAGAAGGAGGCGCCGTCGCGTGTCAGAAAGGGTGACCTATCAGGAAGATCTCTTTTCTGACACAAATTTTGTGGGAATACAGGCCACGCAAGTTAGGCTCGTAGCCTATAAATAGAAGGATCAGGGAAACCAAGGGCAGATCACCGGGGAGAGGAGAACAGGAGAAAAAGAGTGTACCCAATAAGAAAAAGTGAGGGAGAGTTCTTAAACAGAACAATATGCAAACTCAAGATGGGGTAAATATTTTTCCCAAATTTTCAAATTCTTTTGAATGATTGCACATAACAAGGTAGCAAGTATTTTATTCACAACTTTAGTTTGCCCATCTATTTGTGGATGTGAAACAGTGGAAAACAAGAGCTTAGTTCCTAACTTATTCCACAAAGTCCTCCAAAAATGACCTAGGAACCTCACATCTCTATCACTTACTATTGTTCTTGGCAACCCATGCAAACGCACAACTTCTTTAAAGAACAAATCAATAACATATATTGCATCGTTGGTTTTAGAACATGCAATGAAATGTGCCATTTTACTAAATCTATCCACAACAACAAATATACAGTCTTTTCCACTTTGAGGTCTTGGCAACCCTAACATAAAATCCATTGAAACATCAGTCCAAGGTTGACTAGGTACAAGCAAAGGTGTATAGAAGCCATGGGGCATGACTTTAGATTTGGCTTTCTTACATGTAATGCATTAATTACAAATAGATTGCACATCATGTTTCATATTAGGCCAATAAAAATGCTCACTCAGAATTTCTAGAGTCTTCTTTACTCTGAAATGTCCCATCAATCCCCCACCATGAGTTTCTCTAACTAGCACATCATGTAATGCATTAATTACAAATAGATTGCACATCATGTTTCATATTAGGCCAATAAAAATGCTCACTCAGAATTTCTAGAGTCTTCTTTACTCTGAAATGTCCCATCAATCCCCCACCATGAGTTTCTCTAACTAGCATTTCACGCAAGGAGCAAGTAGGCACACACAATTTATTTTTCTTAAACGAGAACCCATCATACCTATAATAATCTCCAAAAGCATTTTTAATACAAGAATTCCAAACCTGACCAAAATTAGAATCGTTGACATACAAGTCATTTATCATCTCGAAACCAAGTAACTTAGTTTGCAATGAAGTAAGCAATGCATGCCTTATAGACAATGCATCAACCGTAGTATTCTCCTTACCATTCTTATACTTGATCACATAAGGAAACATCTCTAAGAACTCCAACCACTTGGCATGTCTCTTTTGAAGCTTACCTTGAGATTTTAGATACTTCAAACTTTGATGGTCTGAATGGCTTATGAACTCCCTTAGCCATGGATAATGCTGCCAACTTTGCAATGTCCTCAAAGCATAAAACTCCTTGTCATAGGTAGAATAGTTCAACACAGACCCACTTAGCTTCTCACTAAAATATGCAATTGGTTTGGATTTAGTGATTTTATTGATGGACCGATTGTCAACGCATATGCACCATGTTCCATCTTTCTTTGGAACCAAGCTAATGGGAATAGAACATGGACTAAGACTTTCCTTCATAAAGTCCTTTTGCAGCAACTCATTCACTTGCTTTTGAATTTCCTTTGTTTCCTCGGGATTTGTTCTATAGGTTGGTCTATTTGGAATTGGACAACCAGGAACGAGGTCAATTTGATTCCCAATACCTCTCAAAGGATGTAATCCATGCGACACTTCATATGGAAAAACATTAGTGAATTCCTGTAACAAAGAATCAACTTCATAAGGAAAAGAAGAATGAAATTCGTTAGTGAAATAAACATCCTTGTACAAGAGTACAAGTAGTTTCTCTTTTGCTAATAACGCACTCTCAACCTCTTTTTTCTTTGCAAATGCACTCATTTTCTTACTTTTCTCTTCACGGCACACAATTTCATGTTTTTCTTTCTTCTTCTTATTTTCACTCATATTTTCTTTTCTCTCTCTTGCAAAGAAACTCATTTGCTTTTTCTTTTCAAAATAGCTTTCTTTTCTTTTGCTTTTCTCATTCTTTTGTTCACTTTTTTCTTTTGTTCTTTCATTCTTTTTTTCTTCTGATTCCTTACACTCTCTTACTTTTGTCATTTCTATTTGGTCTTCACATACTTGCTTTAGAGACAATGGAGTAAGAGTAATTTTCAGCTCATTGTGAATAAAAGACAAACAATTGGTATACCCATTGTGGACCACCTTGTAGTCAAGTTGCCATGGGCGGCCCAAAAGTATATGCCCTACCTCCATAAGAACCACATCACACAGTACTTCACCTTTGTAATTCTCAATAGCAAAAGGCACTAAAACTTGCTTGTCAACCTTTACTTCTCCAATATTACTAAGCCATTGCAACTTATAAGGCCTAGTGTGTTTGGCAGTTTGCAAATTTATTTTCTCCACTAGGATAGTACTAGCCACATTGGTGAAACTTCCACTGTCAATAATCATGCTACATACCTTGTCATTTATGTGGCACCTAGTATGAAAATTATGTTCACGTTGCTCCATGTCATCATCTTCCTTAGGCTGTATGCTAAGAGAACGCCTAATGACAAGAATACCTCCATTTACAGGTGCAGCAACTTCCACGTCACTACAGTCCTCTAATGATGGCATTTCATCATCACTTGAACTTTCTATTTCTCCATTATCCAACATAACCATTGCTCTTTTATTTGGACATTGAGAAGAAATATGTCCAACTCCTTGACACCTGAACACTTGATATCATGTGATCTATAGGATGTATTAGTGTTAATTTTACCTTTACGAGGAGCATTTGAATATTTGGCCTTCACATCTTCTTTAGGGTTTGTAACCACTTTATTGTTCTTTCAATTTGATCTCCATGAAGAGCTAGAAGATGAAGCAAATTTGGATGAGCTTTTAGACTTCAATTGCCTTTCCACTTGAATTGCTTTGTGTAGCAAATCCTCTATCTCCATATAATGCTGCAACTCCACCACATCAGTTATCTCCTTCTTTAAGCCTCCAATGAATCTATTCATAGTTACCTCACGGTCTTCCTTCACATTGGCTCTAGTCATGGCTATTTTCATCTCCTTATAGTAATTATGCACACTCATAGACCCTTGTGTTAAGCATTGCAATTTTCTATGCAAGTCCCTATGGTAATGGTTTGATACAAATCTTCTTCTCATGACAAACTTCATATCTTCCCACGTACGAATGGGCCTTTCTCCATTTCTACATTTGTTAATCACAAATTGATGCCACCAAATACTAGCATAGTCAATAAATTTAATAACTGCTAATTTTACCTTTTTCTCCTCAGAGTAGTTGTGACAATCAAACACATGTTCAACTTTCCTCTCCCACTCCAAGTATACTTCAGAATCATTCTTTCCTTGGAATGCAAGGATTGTCATCTTAATATTACCTGAGTAATTGTCACATCTTGGTTCACCTCTTCTTATCCTTTCATTTTCATTATGTTGTCCATCTGAATACTCCTTTTCTTCATGTTCATATAAAGGATTGTTGTGTATAGGTTATAAATCACCCAACTTGGCATTTAGAGCTTTGAATTTTTCTTGAAAAGCCTTGTTGACTAATTTGAGGTCAACATCCTGTTCTCCTTCTTCTCTCTACTCATGATTAATTTACTGAAACAATAAAGTTAAAAAGAAAAGAGATCCTTACACAAACACTTTCTCACGTGTTTACACTTGAATTATGTGTAGTCATTCGTGTATCACTCAATTTGGCTTTTTTTTGTCTCACTATTCTCGTCTTTTACCACTCAACTTTTCCTTAAGAGCTCTTAAGTAAGAACTTTTAAGAATAAGGCTAAGCAGCAGAAAGAGTAAGGATATGGGTGATCTGATAACTTTAGAGAGTAAGAATTAGCAAGAAGCAAGGAAGCCCTCTCTTTTTTTTGGGTATGATTTTTTTTTCGTATAATTTTTTTTGTACAATTTTTTTTGTACTATTTTTTTTTTTTTTGATAGAAAAATGACAAAAAATAGAAACACAAAGGAAGAGAACACCTGCTTTCAAGAGTCGAAGCTCTGATACCAAATAATATGATCTTAATGGATCAGAAAGGGACCGTCTTGAAAAAAGGTGAAAGGGGAACTTGACCCTAACCACGGCCTGTCGGTAGAACCAAAGTTATCAAAGCGTAACCTAGTGAAAGAGGGAACTTGATCCTAACCGCAACCTGCTGGTAGAACCAAAGTTATCAAGAGAAAACGTGACCTAATCGCGACCTATCGGTAGAACCAACACTATAAAAAAAAGTTCTTAATCTTAAGAACAAAGGGAAAGTTCTCACAAAGAGAAAACACAGATTTTATTAAATTCCAAATTCTGAATTCTGATTAATTACAAGAGCTTATTTATAGGCTTAGCTAGATAGCCCCGAAGTTAAAGTCCAATAATATTTGAATTGGTATAAAATCTTAACCAATCAAAAATCTCTATCTAAAATCTCAATCAAAAATCTCTATCTAAAATCTCAATCAAAAAAATCTCTATCTAAAATCTCAATAAAGAAATCTCTATCTAAGATCTCAATCAAAAATCTCTTATCTAAAAAGAATTATTATGCGAAAATATATTTAAACTGATCCTAACTAACTACTTAGCCCAAATTACATGACAATGACTTTAGGCTTTATTTGTGTTCTTCAAGATGGGCTTCATTCTTCATCAACCTGCAATAACGTGACCTATTTTGGTGCAACTTCTAACTCTCTTGGCTCTATATTTTCCTTAATTCCAAAACTCAGGCCTTGCAAAGATTCCTTCCTCATTTTGGTTTTGGACCTAGTCATGGGACCTCCAATGTCATGGGACCTCCAATGTCATGCAAATGGTCTTTGTCTTTGTCGGTTGGGTTTCTATCACATAACCTCTTTTCTTTAAATAAGAATACTTCATGCCTAAACAAGCCTCCATTGATCGAATTGGCACAAAGCTCATAGGACTCCATAAAGCCATACTAAGGCTCTCAAATCTAAGAAGTTTGGTTTCTAGCATGGCAAGCAAGGTATGCCTTCTAGAAAAGGCATCAGCCACAATGTTATCATTTCATTTGTGTTTAATGACTGACGAGTCGTATTTTATACACCTTACAGGACCATAAGATGAGTGTTTTAGAGATCATTTGGTGCCTAAGAATTGAGTATTAGTTAAGATTCATATTATGAACCTAAAAATAGAGGAAATGCAAATTTGTGCTAATTTAATGGTTTTAGCTAATAAAAGACTCATTCCATTTTGCAGGATAAATCTTGATGATCTCAGCCGCTCATAAGAGGTCCAGCCGAGACGATCTCGGCCCATCACAAGAAGACTCAGCCGAGATGAAGTTGTCCCAACCAGACCGACTCCATCTCGGCCAGGCCAGGCTTCTCGGTCCAACAACCCAATAAGGAGTGGCCCAAAGGTGTATCCACCTCAGCTCTAGCTCAGCTGCCACGTCATTCTTGGATAAGCTTGCAGCGCAAGTTACGCAAGGGTAGATTAGGAATCCAATTTGTAATTCTGTTAGGCTTTGTAGTTAGCACGCTTTAGCAAAGCCAGCTCTTGTATATATAGGAGGATTTGTGCACTTTCTCGGGGCGCTTCAAATTCATATTTCCCCGCTTTCATTGTTTCCACTCTCTTGCTCTCATCTCCTACGTTACGGTGGTGCACGATGCTCCCATTGGTGTTTCTCTCGATCAAGGAAATACAGGTTAGGAACTGAGAAGCCGAAGGTTGCTAGAGGGGACCGACTGGATTACCAATGCACTCTGGTGGACTTGATCCCCAGCGTCCTAACTAGCAAAGGTGAACCATTGTCGTTCTTCTATGGCGATTGTCGTAGGAGACGGAGTCATCGAATCTAGGCCCTGTGTTTGTATTTCGTCCTTAATAATATAAGTGCTTTCTAATTCTGATCTCTGGTTGCATTCCTATACTTTAATTCACTATCTGCGTTGCGATTGCACAAGGTGATGTGAGTCTTGTTGAACTAAGCCGATCGGAACTAGTTTAACTAATTTAGTAGGTAATCAACTAGAGAACCTAATTGAGAACCTAAAATCAACTCTAGACTTAATCCCTACCAACTGATGAGGTAGCAATTGTGTAAATCCTCGGTATGGCAATGGACGGATGTTTGGTGATCGTCATAAGAAAATCGAAGGTTGATGTGGATTGTGAACTGGAGCGAGTGAACTAGAATGAACTTGATTATTGAGACTGAATAGAAACACAATAGGAGTAGTTTAGTGTAATTGCATTTACGTTCGTAGTTTAATTTCCTTCGTTCATTACTCGCAACCAAAACCCCCATGTTTACCGTATTTTAGTCTATGACAGAGTCAGTCCGACTCTGTAGCATCCATTTTCACTTAGCCGAGACCGTGTCGGATAAGGCTTTGCCGAGTCCATATCGGACCAGTCTCTGCCAAGAGCGAGTCGGCACTCTGCACTCGAGAGTTCCAATTTTACTTCGGTTTTCACATAAAATCACAATTGAGCACACTGTGTCCTTGAGAAAATTTGACCTAGGGTTGTACTATAGTTAGCTTTAGTTTATTTGATAAACAGAATACGACTAAAATCACTTTTATCAATGACATATGAGAATTGTTCTAAGAACTAAACCCACTTAGCATGTCTTCTATTTAATTTATGTTGGTCCCTTAAGTGCTTGAGAGATTCATAGTCATTATGGACGATGAACTCTTCACGAAAAAATAATGCTGCCATACTTGCAAGGCCCTAACTAGAGCATAAAGCTCTTTGTCATAAGTGAATTAATTAAGTTGGGAACCTTTTAGTTTCTCACTAAAAGAGGCAATTGAGTGCCCTTCTTGCAACAACATTGCCCCCATGCCCACATTGGACACGTCGCACTCTAGTTAAAATGACTTGTGAAAGTTGGGGAGTGCCAAAATGGGAACATTAGTTAGCCTATCATTTAAAGCTTGGAAGGCCTTTTATTAGGGGTTCTTCCATCCTTTTTAAGTATCTTATTTAGGGGTGCAACAAGGGTATTAAAATCTTTGACAAAGCATCTATAAAAACTTGTCAACCCGTGGAAGCTCTTCATATCACTCACGTTCTTGGGCACTGACCAACTTTGGATGGCCTTCACCTTTTCTTCATCCATTTTGACTCCATGTGAGACAACCACAAACCCTAAAAAGACTACCTCACTCGTGCAAAATGTACATTTCTCCAAGTTAACATACAATAATTCATTCTTTAGGACTTGCAACACATTTTTAACATGCACAATATGGCCATCCACACATAAAGTAAACAAGTATCATCAAAATAAATAACCACACATATACCAATGAGACTTCTCAAGACATGGTTCATGAGTCTCATGAACGTGCTCGACGCATTAGTCAAGTCAAAAGACATGACTAGCCATTCATATAGACCAAACTTGGTCTTGAAGGTTATTTTCCATTCATCACCTTGATTTGGTGATATCTTCTCCTTAAATCAATTTTAGAAAAGATACCAAATTCATGCAATTCATCAAGTAAATCATCTAGTTATAAGATGAGGTGTCTATATCTAATCATGATAGCATTAATGGGTCTACGCTCCATACGCATACGCCATGACCCATCTTTCTTTGGAACCAAAATAACAAGAACTACACATGGGTTCATACTCTTACGAACCCAACCCTTTCCAACAAGTTTACCCACTTGTTGTTGGATCTCTTTACTCTCTTCATGGTTTTCCATTAGGAAACCATGTTAGGTAATGTTTCTCCCAAAGTGAAATCAATGTGGTGCTCAATCCCCTTGATTGGAGGCAAACCTTTCGAAATATCCTTTGGAAACAATTCTTTAAAGTTGTCTAGCATCTCTCCCAAAACCTATAGGCAATTTGGACAAAAGAGAGGAAACATGGAAACACATATCAGTAGGCAAAAGAAACAAAGGTTATTTCCTAGCTAAAAGTACTCTTTTAACCTCTTTCCTACTTATCAGCAAGGACGTCACTCTTGCTTTTTACACTCCTTTCTTTTGGACTCTCTTTTCTATCACTCTTTTTTTCACTTATCTTTTCACTCCAACTCTTGGTTTTATCCTTTTCTTTCCTCTTATCCTTCTCGACTTTTTCTTTTTCTTTTTGTTCTCTTTTTTTCTTAATTTTCATTTTTAATTGGTCTTCACTCACCTCTCTTGGAGAAAAAGGTTTGAGGGTCACCTTTTACCCTATATGTACAAATGAAAACTTGTTTGCAACTACATCATGGGTTACCTTTTAGTCAAACTGCCAAAGCCTACCTAGGAGGATGTGAGTAGCCTCCATTGGCACCACATCACATAGGATGTCATCAATATACTTTCCTAAGGTAAAAGCCAAAGACATTTGCCTATCCACTACCATTTCATCCTTTGCACTCAACCATTGGAACTTGTAAGGCCTCGGGTGCACTAGGGTTGGGAGGCTTAATTTCTCCACTAGCCTAAGGCTAGCTACATTGACACTACTACCACAATTAATAATTAGGGAGTAAAGCTTTCCCTTAACATGACACCTAGAGTAAAATACATTCTCCCTTTGGGAGTTACTATCCTCATTCACCTGAGCACTCATCAACCTTTTCACCATGAGGAGATCACCCTCACAATGAGAGGAGCCATTTGAAGACTCAACCTCACTAGAAGAAGAATTTTCACGGGGAACTCTCACTCTCCATATTACCATCATCTCTCATAACCATGGTCCTTCTATTGGGGTAGTAGGAGACAATGTGCACTTTACCCAAGCACTTAAAACACTTAATGCGACTATTCTTAAAAGAACTAAGGTTATGTGGGATAACTTCTTCCTTTCAGCCTTGTGAGGGGGAACTCTCCTTTTTCAGACTCTTGTCCTTTCTAGATCATTCTCTTTCTCTTTCTCCTTACCCTTCCAACTCGAACTACTAGGGTAGGATCTCTTAGAGGCTAGACACCTCTTCACCTATGACTCAACTCTAGTTGGTTAATGCACTAAGTTGTCCAAAGAGGTATAATAATATAACTCTACAACATCTTGTATCTCCCTATTCAGACCATGCAAAACCGAGCCATAATAGCTTCATAGGACTCTAGTACATTAGCTCCCATCAAAGAAACTTCCATCTCTTTAAAATATTTCTCTATATTTTTGGACCCTTGGTACACTCTCTGCAACTTATTGTACAGGTCCCGAGCATAAGAAGCAGACACAAATCTAGTTCTTAGCTCTCTCCTAAGATCTAACCATCTACCACTTCTAACTTCTCTAATATATTGGTTTCACCACACAAGAGCATAATCGCTAAACTCGTAGGTAATCATCCTCACTTTTACTAAGTCGTCATAGTTAGAAAATACTCAAGGACTTGGTCTACCTTCATCTCCTATTCCAAATAAGACTCTACATCTTCATCTCCTACAAATGGTGGAATTTTGCATTTCAATGCATCCAAAGGAGCTCTCCTAAGTTCTTCTTCATATCTCCTAATTCTCCTAGGTTCTTCCTCATATCTTCTTTCTCTCCTAGGTTCCTCCCCCTCACGTCTCCCTTCCCTCCTTGATCTCTCACCTCTTTCACTCCTATGTGACCTATGAGACCTATTGGACAGATTATTGGGGCTCTCACTATGACTCCCTTCGCTTTCCTACATGGAGACACTATGAGACTTTCCTTTACCTTTACTAAAGGCCTCTACTTTAGCATTGATGCTTTGTGTGTCTATTTTCATGGACTCGAGCCCTCCCCCAAGTTTCTCTAGTTTCTATTCTAACCTCTTCATATGTCCCATCACCTTTCTCATCTTAGGAGAATAACTCTCCATATCATCACTACTGTTACCCATCCTTTCCTCCTTTATAATCACCACAAAACCTGCACTTTTTGAAACACAAAACATATAGTAAAAGTTAAAAACAAGGCAATTCCTCACCACTTCTTAGTGTATATACTCTACAACTCGTGTATTACTCTTAGGGGGCTTTTTCTATAATGTGTTCTCTTGTCTTTTTCCACCCTACTCCTAACTCCGGCTTGTGCTAAGGACTTACATTCTACCAATCAAGTTCTTAAATACAAGTGAAAGTCATCAAATCTCATTGACTTTAAAGAATTTCAATGAAGAAAACTCTTTGACAAAACTTTTAAGAAGCCAAACTAAGACAAGCAAAAAAGTACTAGAAATGAAAGCTTACTCAAATAGGAATTTACATAAGACAAGACGAAGACTTTAAGACACATAAAAGAAAACTAGTAGACACTAAACATAAATTGATGAAACACTCTATTGCCCATAACTCTATTGTCCAAAGTGCTACCATCCATAGAGAATATAAAGCGCAAGATCAAAACAAACTAGTTAACAACTAACAACTAGAAACTAAGGTGTAACATGTGATTTGTCTTTAGACCTTCCACTAACCTTTCTTTTTTATATATACACTTTTTTCCGATGGCTAATACTTTGTTTCTTTGCACTGGTTTAGGCCACAAATCGTTTACCAACTTTTGTTTTTGGTACTTTTTTTTCACACAACACTTTTTGGTTCACAATTTTACAAGACAAACAACACAATTTCTCGTACAAACTCTTTAAGAAACTCAATCAATTTTTGTCATCTCAAATCATCAAACACTTTAACACGTAACTTTACAAACACACACCACAATAACTTGTTACACAAGCAATCTCTATGCCAATTACAAATCGATAACCAAATCAATAATAAGATCAAGATCAAACTAGAGAATCAATAATGCTACTCTAGCAAGAATCAAAAATCAAGAAATGCATGAATTTTTCCCCAATTTTCCAACATGTATCTATGACTCAATCAAAATTGAACCATGGACAACACAACAATTAAACCGTGGAATTGGTGAACAATAGCTAGGAGAACAAAGCCCTAACTCCAAATTTCAAAGTGAATCAAGAATTGAAGCAAGATTATGTATCTGAGAATTTACTGTGACGCAACTAAGATGGATGCAAAACCAATTGTTGAGCTTCAATTGCAGCACCTTGTAAAGTGTAGATACTCTAAATGTCACTTGATGGAATATCGATTAACCCTAGAACCACACACTTATACAATTGTCAAATGCTACACAAACAAAGTATGATGAGTGTCAAAAATAGAGTTGAACACGGAACCTAAAAATTGAAGGAATTGAAAAGAAGAAAATGGATTAAGGTTAATAAATGGCTCACCATTAATTCCATGAGAATTAGATAAGAGAAAATGAAATTCGTCACAAGTCTCATGCAGACTTGATGAAAATTAAGTAGCTCAAGAACAAGTTGAGAGAATATTTTCTATTGATTGCAATGCAAGTTTCACAAAATGAACTAAAGTTAGTTACAATCAATTAGGATTAGGATTATATACTGATCCTAATTACAAATTTAGGTGCTAGACAAGCTAGGTTGGAAGGCCTTAGGCCTTGGAACAAGCACGACCCAAAAGTAGGGCCTTAAGCACGCTAACCAAGAGTACATCTAAAAGACCGTCCAAAGGACCTAGGTGTCATCCAAAGGATCCAAGCGTCGTCCAAAGACACCAATGCATCCAAAGGCCCTAGATCCCAGATGCATCCAAAGGCTTTCAAGGCTCTAGATGCATCCAAAGCTCTAGGTGCGTCCAAAGAGCCATGATTGTTCAAAGGGACAAAACACAAGGTTTCTAATACAAAAAAAAAAGAAGCAAAACTACATAAGCTATACAAAAGATCCTACAAGCTACTCAAGGGCATTGTGAACAATCCCAAAGTGTAAATAGCATTAAGCCTTCAATTGGCCCTCCTTGTCCTATAAGGAGACTCATCTTCTCTTGAACTTCCTCCTCAAGCCTCTTCAATCACCCTTTAGTCGTAGGTCCTTGAAGGGCTTTGGACCTCACATGTTCAATGTCCTTCTTATGCTTTGTCTGCCTTCCCAAATTCACATCACAAGGTGTTGATTAAATGAAAAAAATTTACCTCCAGAACATGCTACTTGAGAGTTCTACTATAGTCTACTCAAACAGGATCCCAACTTTCACCCTTAAGCACAAGGGTGCACTTGAAAGGAATGGTATTATTACAAAATGTTTTATCCTATAAGTTTTTCTATCCATTAGTTATTTTTCATTTTATCATCAGCTTTATTTTTCATTTCATGGTTTATTGTTGTTTATAGATTGTTGATGTGGCAATAGGTAATGCAAAGGTATGTTAAAATTCTTGTCTTTAATTACCATATATTATTTAGCTTAGCCAAGTAGCCTCAATGAACTATCAACAATATACACAAATATATTTCCCCTCTAAACTTTTTTCTTTGTTATTATTTTATTCCATTAACAACAAATATCATTCCTTATACTAGCTTCCAAGCTTCGTTATTATTTTATTCCATTAACAACAAATATCATTCCTTATACTAGTTTCCAAGCTTCTGGTTGTGGACTTTCTCGGAGCCTCTCCCTAATCCATATCCCATCACATGCACTTTAAATCGAAGGGGATAAAGAATTAGTTGGAGAAAAATGCGGTTGAGGATAGATGATAGGTTTATATGATAGTGGCAAAGGGTTAAAGGAGAAAAAAAGTCTGAGCAAGGAATATCGAGGTCAAGGAAAAACCAATTTCCAATTAGAGTTGAGCACCCCCAACAACGATATTTAATACCATTATAATAAAAGTTAACAAAAAGGAGTCAAATTACTCAATTGATGCCTTAATTGTTTTATAAAAAAATAAGTTGGGCTCCAAACTAAAAATAAAATAAAATTGAGTCACTAAATTAAAATAAGTCCCTAATGTAGTTTGACACAATTTAAAAACTCAATTAGAAAAATCACGTTAACAAATTAAAAAAGTAATTTAAGAACTTACTTGAAAATTCGCAAATAAATTAGAAACCAAACAAGTAATTTAACCAAAAATATAAAAATAGTACAAAAGAATAATGGAAGAAACTGAACTAAAATCTATAATAAAATTCGATCACTAAAATATTAATTTTGCTACCAATTATCAAGTGCTACATCTGATCTGACACTTCGAATTTTATTACCAGCAACCACAAACGACAACTAATAACCCTGACGAAATCGATATCATAGATTCCACTGCAACAAAAATAAAAACAATTGATAACGGGTCCAACCAGCAATTTAATCTCGGAATAAACATTGATCACGAAAACTAACGATATCGGCTCAGAAAACGTTTGGTATTACATACGCGCCTGCGTATAAATATTTACAGATAATGTCTAGTAAGTTAAATTTATACACTTCACTGCAATTGGATGCTAGTTAGCTAAGTAAACCTGAAGAAACAATAATAAATATTTTGTCACGATACTGTACCTTAATTTGAACGGTGATTTTGTTTTGAATTGTAATGATTGGATAGACGACGCACATTCATGAAGATATTTGAAAAGCTTAATTACTATATTAGAAGCCGAAATATCAACGGTTACCAACCATTGAGTTGATGACAGAGCAACCATCATTTAAACTGTTGATTACACGTTTGCATGATCAATCAACATCAAAATTATTAGATTGAGACATGCACTCATAAAAAAGTATATTATGAATAGCTGGGTCCGATTCCCCCAAACTTCAAAACCTGGAAATGGATGGTTTGTTGATCATTTCAAGAAGTCCTGAAATGAACTATAGGATGAATTAGTGTTTTATAATTTTACTATTTTATTCACTTTATTTAGTAGATGGGGACAGGCTAGAATACATACAATACATGGCAAGGCAGAAACTTTGTAGAGTTTGGGCAGGGGCCTTACTTCCATGGGCAAAAGGGAAATCCTTATGTCTTGCTTCGGAGAATTCTAACCACACACTTGTTAGGTCCAAGGGTAGAGTAAGGAATAACTTCCCCATTAGCAGAGAGAGACCGTTGCTGTAACTTAAACCCATTACCACCACATGCTCACGAGGCTGCATTGCTTCCAAGTTGCCTTCTAGAAATAACATTTAGGCTTGTAGTGCCTTCATTAATATTTTATCTATGTTATGGAAAGCACGACCACTAAACACAAATGAGATATTGAAACAGTTAAACCACAGCCAACATTCAAGGATTACCCATAATAACATTACACCTAAGACAAATCTACTAGACCTCTATCGCAATTAAAACTAGCTGATATTGAATTGATATTCAAAATACGGTAATTTTTTGACAGTTTTATCACTAACTGAAGTTTGCTTCAGATTCAATTACAACCCCTCCCCGCTCTCCTACAAAAGGTTCAACAATTTGAAAAAGGAAAGAATCACATACAGTAGATAGTTCCAAAAAGCTCCACTTCCTTCAACAGCTTCACCACTGACACATGGGTAGCTCCACAATCATAATTTTAGTATGAACCAAGTACAAATCTGCGGGTTACCACAGCCACTGAAAATTAAGTATCCAAAGAACCTTGGTTTTTTATTGAGGCAAAGAAATGTAAATAAAGTAACAGGTAATAAAACATAACTGCAAGAAAGCGATTACCGCCAAAATGTCAGGAACTGAAGCCTTGTGCCATCAGGCCAAATGAACATCAAACATATCATCGATATAAAGGCATATCTAAATCAAAGTATGCAAACATTTCAGCTGCACAAAATATCAGATATTTGAATAACAGCAGCTGCAGAATTAAATACCTGCTTCAGATGTTCAAGATTCAGGTGATATACAACTCAATAATGGTCAAGCACAACTAAAGTGTTAACAGTATCACAACAGCTGAGCTTCCCTGATAGCCGACTGCTCATCAGATTCAAGTGTATTCCGCCATGCATGATGGTAGAAACAATTAAAGAAAATTAGCACCCAGTCATGTAGAATGACTACCCAGGAGCCAATGCAGTTTCAGCTACTGGAAGTAAAATGTGGTTAGAACAATAGATGTAATTACCAAATTCAGATAAGCAACAAATAGATGGCTATCAATTGCAACTCCTAGAAAGTGAGCAAAAGCTCACATGGCTCCTCTCATAAAACAATCATGCTATAAAAATTGATACATGTACACAACATGATCTTCCAGATAAAAATTTCATGGTAAATATTTAAATAATTAATAGTCACCCAAAACAGAATTATATAAATTCACAGTCTGAGTGCAGAACAAGATTGTCAAAATCAAAAGCACAAAAAACAAATTTAAGAGTCAAGCATAATAATGGGAAATTTTGAAATTAGAGTTGCTATGCTTTGTTTCAATTAGTTTAACCCTGTTTACATTAAATGAGAATGAGATGAACCCAGAAAAAAAATGAAGTTAGAAGAAACTACAGCAGCAACAAACACCTTTTCCCACTAGGTGGGAAGGCTATAGAGAAAAATGAAGTATTGTACTTTGTCAAAAGTCAAGTTGGATATAACTGGATATACAAATATAATTAACATATAAAAGAAAAAAAATAAATATAAATAGTGATTATAAAAATTCAGAGTTATATGCTGCTGCCAGAGTTTACCACCATTTCCCATCTTAAAAGTCAAGGTCAAATTCAGATATCCAAGAAGCCATAAGTAGCTTTAAGTCAAGAGAGGAAAGAAGAAAACAGGTCTAAGTACAAAGCTGCACAGCTCAAAATGTCCAGTTCCCACTGGGAAATCAAAGTTGCACATTGGCCAAAATGCCATCAATTAACTAAAACCTAACCTGCACACAATGCCTTCAACAAAGTAATTATTGTTCAAATTTCTACAATCTTTCTATCAAAAGACTCATCCCAATGGACAAGAAAGATCTAAAGTTGCTCATAAGCATTTTAATACAGTTGATATACAGTGCACAGGTATTGTATCATATGATAAGTGATGGCGTCCATAAAGAAAGGTTTAGCATACATCAATGCTGAATGGCTTTGTTCAGCGAACTTGTCAGAGAGGATTTCCAGATTCCAAAGTGGCAGATCTAAGAGCAGACACTTTGATGCAAGAAGTCAAAATGATGTCAGCTGAAATCTCAAAAAACTTAATACAGTTCATGAAACTGTTCTCCCATAGCACATAGATGCAATATAGAGATTTTTTGACCATTTTTCCTGCATAAACGAAATATCAAATATAAGCATTTCTGACCAGAAATAACAATGGAGACAGAATAGTCAGGTGCAGTATTTACCTTGACATGAGTACTGGGAAAGGAAGATGTGCGGAGTGTCTCTTGAGTTTCATCAGCCAGCTTTCTTCTTGGAACACTAAGAACAAAAGCAGCTTGGTCCCATGTAGCAGCAGTTGATGTGATGCGGTAACCATTGTCCCACCTGCGATGAATGCCTTCACTAGGATACAGGAAATCAAGTTCCACAACCTGGAAATAATTTTAGAAAAAGAAAATTCACATCACATACCATTTAGTACAACTAAAATTTTAATTGAAAAATGCTTAAAAAATAAAAGTAAAACCTGTTGTGAAAATCCAGCACCACGGGACATAACAATTGCCCATCTACTCCCAGCAGTGGCCATAGCAGTAACAAAAAATCCTTCTCTCCATTTTTTATTGATCCACTTGAATGGAAATGACTCACTGACTTTATAGGATTGCTGCGTGTATTGGGTCCCTGAAACCAACAGATGTGAGACAACAATCTAAATACAATACTACTGACCAAATTATGCAAACAGATACTCAAAACAATCAAGTCAACTATTGCAACTAAAATACTCCATGCCTGAAGAACAAAGCTTCAAAGACTTACCTTTCGACATTACAACCAATGAGCTCCCATTATTAGATCCTGCTATTGCACTAATGTAATAATTCCTTTCCCACTGTTCCATAATCCATTCCTATAAAAACAATTATGTTAGTTCATCAATATGCATTAAATTCAAATAGAGGACAGAATAGAGTATGACAGATATAAACATGACATTACTAACATTAAACATATAATGCCACCAATTGTTAATAGTCTTAAACTAAAACATAGCTCAACCTTGTGAAGAAAGTTGGGTGAGAGTTCATGAACTTGTGCATTGAAACCAGTACCAGCATCCATAATAAGGGCCCAAAGATTAGAACAACAAGCTACACTGCTGATAAATAACCCATCCTCATATCCCTTCTCAATGTGTTGGGACAGCCGCACGTCAGCAACATTGTAATGGTACCTACACCAAAAAATAAAAGCTTTATACTCTGAACATTTTTACATTGGCTGCGATGATTTATTTATTTAAATTCAGGAGAAAACCTTTGCTTCATTGGTCGGCGGGCATTGTACACACTAATCCATTGCATTGCTGGCATTCCCATTCTGACCTTCTTCTTTGGTTGTTCATCATCATCTTCTTCAACAGTCAATCGTCCTCTCTTATGTCCAACCTGATATATAAGCTTCACAGAACAAACCAAATAAATAGCAACAAGAATCAGCCCTTATCTGTATAGAGTTAAGTGTATGCATAAAAGCAAGAGTATTTAGTACCTTTTGTGCACCATCAGTGTTTATAGGTCTGATGTCTGGATTTGGACCAACAATTCCATCAAAAAGCGATATATACTTTGCATAATTTGGTTCTTCATCAAACTTCAAATTCACTATGTACTCCACAAAGTGCCGAAAAGGTGGAGGACAGACACAACACAAAGCTTCTGGGGAGGTGGCCATCTTTTTCTTGCAGACAAGAAATCCTTTATTTTCTCCCTGCAACTAACAATTTTATTAGAATGACACATTTATAAATATTATTAACACCAGAGTGACTATATATGAAGCAAATAGAACCTGGTATCCTTGCCAAGGTAGCCGGCCACGAAGAAGGAAAACTAGTGTGTAAGCAAGAGATTCTAAATCATCTCTCCTGCTACCTGTTCTACCAAGATGAGCATGCACACTAGCATAACGAACTGTTCCCCTGTGGCAAGAATATGGTATACTACATTAAACAGAAGCCTGGATACTGCTAAGAAAGTATTTAGTAAATTAAATGTGCAAATAATTTACCTAAATACATCTGGACGTTGATCATACTCAACATGAAGACCAGTTGAACTATCGCGCCAACGGGTTGCTATGTGATAAAAGAGGCAAAGTGCATAGATAAATTAGGCAAATATTCCATGAAAGTGACAGCACCACAACTTCAATGATAAGGTTTCTTATTTACCTAATCCAAGGTCAACGAGAAAAAGCTTTTTCTCGTCAGGAGTTCCCAGGGGGCCAAGCAAAAAATTTTCAGGTTTTACATCACCGTGCACATATCTAAAAAGGGGAAAAAACATGATGACATTATTCACAACAATGAGACAGATATTGATATAACATTAGGTTAAGGTCAGTGTTATCAAAAGCGGCCGCTATCATAGTGGAGCAGCGGTGAGGCACGATGACAGAGCAGAGCAGCCCACGATCTGGTTTTCGCATTTTCCCAATCCGCAACAATGACGACCAGCAAAAATCCCAAAATACCCTCATGTTTAAAACATTAGTGAGGGTATTTTGGGGTTTTTAGTGTTCTGAAAAACTTTCAAAAACTCTCCAGCACCTCCTTTCCTTCTTCTTCCCCCAAACCCTAACTCTCCTCCTACTATTCTCTTTCCTCCTCCGGCGACCACCAAAGCAACCACAGAAGCCCACCAACACGACAACCATCGACGCACAACCACTGGCGAGATTTGGTTAGTGAGTTTCCGGCAAGTTTTTGTCTTCTTCGACAAGTCTTTGTCTTCTCCGACAAGTCTTTGTCTTCTCCGACAAGTCTTTGTCTTCTCCGACAAGTCTTTGTCTTCTCCGACAAGTCTTTGTCTTCTCCGACGAGTCTTTGTCTTTTCTGACAACAGTTCTGTTTCTGGCCACCTTTGATGTTTCAACTTTTCAAGTTTTTTTTCTTTAAATTATTTCCTTTTTCTTTTTTTCTTTTATTTTGATTCCCTTTTCTTTCTCTGATTCCTTTTTCTTTCTTGCTGACAAGTGACAATAGCAATGTTTTTTTTTTTCTTTTTAACTTCTCTGCCTTTTTTTTACTCTACCTTTTTAATGTCTACTTGTATAGTTAGTATGGTTAATGCAGTATGATTAATGCAGTAGAGGGTTCAAGGCTTTTACGAATATTTATCATTAATGATGGTAGTTAATGGATGAATTTTGAGTAATATTTATCTTTTTGAACATATATATATACATATAAATGATTTTTTAGTATATATATATAAAATATTAGAATAACGGTCTTCCCGCTATCCGCTATCCCAATGCAGGGGCCGGTCACTCCACTCCGCTATCCGGGATTAACTACTATGGTTAGGGTTAAGAGCATTATTAATCTAAAACAGTATTTGACCTAATTATTAGTATAAATACGTGCTAGTGGTTTGTATCTAAAACAAATCCATTACATCCCATATTCCCATATCTATCTAAATGTCTATTATTTGTAGGCCCTTTTTCTTCTTTCACTCCTTTTCCACCAAAATCCTATATTTCAAAAATATATAATTTTATCTGTTGTACAGTACAAGTCATTCAAAATTTATACATACCGATGATACAATGTCTCTTGACAGGTTAAGGTTAGAGAAAAGAATAATCTTTATCTAGGTATAATGCGGATTAGAATATGAGTAAAGAGTCCCCTCACACACATGCATGAAAATCAGTTAAACAGCAATAGCAATCAAGGACTAGAAGTGATCTAGCAATGAGGAGTTTTCATAGTTGATGGTCAAAGATCATAGGATCAATCCATCACACTGTCATTGTACCAAAAAACAGTGAAAGCAAACAAACATAAAATTCAAGTAGCCAAGAAAGATTTTTGTCATGTTTAATATTTTCAAACTTATTTTTATATAGAAGTTACTCAGCCAGAGACACATAGCACATTGCTCTTTCATCATTTCACCAAAAGGAAATAACAAATTATTGAGCAACTTTATCTCATATGCTAAAGATAGAGAGAGAAGACCTAAGACAGCATTTAGTACACAACAAGTGTGGATGGAGTACATCCAAATCCAATCAGTTCAGAAAAGTCAGACATAAATCATGAACAGAATCACGAAAAAAGAGAATCACCCTTTAGAATGCATCTTCTCTAATATGGAGATAGCCTCAATTGCTATACATGCCACCATTTCCGCAGACATCCTAAAGCCACAAAAGAGAAAACAAAGTTATCTATGCAATATTCACCACAACATTAAACAAATTACATACATTCCATTTCACCAACATTTCAGTCTCAGAGAAAACTTACGAGTTGGAATTGTTATTCCAAACATCCCACAGACTAGGGCCAAGCATATCCATAACCTGTAATGCAACACAAACTACCATCACATTACGAAAGACTTTCAGCGAGAAACACAAATTATAAACCACAATCCCCTCTTATCAAAGAAATTTCATTTTTGCACACATACCATGACATAGTAATCACCTTGCCGACCCTTGTAATGAGCTCGTGGAACACCATGACTGCCACCTAATGCACTATAAAACAAACAAAAAACAGAAGTGAATAACAAAGTCATGGAACACTAGAAACAAGGTTTTAAAAAATGGTCCATGGCCCTAATTTAAAACCTTTAATGCAAATGCTTGTGCAAGGAAAAGAACGTAGGTGGTCACTGACTTGTAAACTTGCCACTCATAAGGAGGTCCATAATTGCACCCCTTACTGCTTCTATGTTCAAACTTCAATGCTACCTGCAATTATTCCACAAACAACGTGAATCATACAACAATAAAAATAAAATAAATCCAATACGTCTAAGCCAAACACGGTCTTAAACACACTAACGTCATACCTCTAAGGGTCCGGCACCGGCTGCCCCTCGTCGACCGACGTAAACTTGTCCGAACCCTCCCTTACCAAGTTTCCTCTCTACTCTGTATAACGGCGAACCCCCTACCTGTACCTGTTACCAAAAAAAAAATATAAAAAAAATAATTTTCCATTTCCAACATGTAATAACCAAAATAAATGAAAAAAAAATAAAAAGAAAAACTACCCTCTCAGGAATGGGAGCAGTGGTTCCTTCGTCTTCGGCGGCCGGAGGCTTGTCGGCGGTCCGGCCCCCGCCGCTGTCATACTCGTCATCCATCACTTTCTTTTCCTCCTCAGAAACCCTAAGCAGAGGCGCGTCTTGTCGTCGCTGTTCTTTCTCTTCTAATTCGCGGTAACCGATTTTACAACCTGCGAGCGTCGTGTCGCGATAGTTTCTCCCGGTGTTGACGGTGGCTCTTCGCGTTTTCCTCTGGCGGGTTTGGGTGTTTGGGCTTGGGTATGGGTTTGGGTTTGGGTTTGGGTTTGGGTTTGGGTTTGGGTTTGGGTTTGGGTCATGGAACGCTGTTGGCCGGTTTTTTCTGCTTTGGAGTTCAGGCATGTTGAGGGTTGTGTTTTTGAGGCGTTTGCCCCATGAAGAGGGAGAGCCGTGTGGCTGTGGGAAGAAGAGTCATTAAGCTTGTAGAATCGTCGCCGGGGCGGGGAAATACAGGATCTGTTCGGGGGAAGTAGAAGAAAGGCACCGAAGGAGGATTGAGGAAGGAAATGAAACGACAAGGGGATATAGATCGAGACACCATCCACCAAGGAAAAAGAAAAAAGAAAAATCCAGGAATTTTGGGTAAATATTATTTGGATATAGGTATTTTATTTTATTGAACGGTCCAAATCGATATCATGTAATCAATAATAATAGGTAATGGGAATAATTTTGTTCTAATGTCCATAATTTAGTGGAATAAATTACTTTTCATTTCTACTAGGTAACACTTCAATTTTTAGTTTTTTTTAACTTTTTTTTCTCTTGCTTCATCTTTTATATTTTAATTATATTTTTGAACTTTAATTTTTTTTATTCTAATTACATTTTTCAACTTTTATTATTTTCTTCTCTTCTAAAATATGTGTACACAAACATTTTTGTGCTCGTATTTTTTACTAGTAAAGGTTAAAAAATAGATAGAATATATAAAGAGAGAGAAAAAGTGAGAGAATTAGGAGAAGTACAATACATCCAAAACATATTCATACTTGATCTTCACAATAATCAAATTAGGATTCTAAAAAATTAAGGAAAAAACAATGAACTAGAAGAAAGGTACAAAATGGAAGGGACTAGAAAGTGTAAACCACCACAAGATGATCTTGATAAAATTAATTGCAAATTTGTCACAAGAATTTGAAGGATCTTGATGAGAATTTAGTGTTATTCACTAAGAACTAGAGAAAATTAATCTTACACTCAAAGAGTATCAAAATGAATTCATGTAAAAGTCATTAGTACAAAGTGATTAAAGGAATACTCTCCTTCCTTAAGTGAATGTGCCATTAAGGAGAAAGTAGGCCACAAGTTCAAATCCCTTTGCTTGCCTTCCCTTGGCCGAAATGGTTAATCCTCAATTGGGCCAAGTATTAGCTGAAAATGGTCTATACAATATAGGTAGATACAACCCCAAAAAAACCTAGGATTGCAAGCCCAACCATGAAGCCTATTATTAGCCCACATGCCCCACAAATATATGAATACAAAAAAGTGATTACCAGGTTCCTCCTTCTCCTTGTGAGCCAAAAGTGAGTCTAGTTTCTCTTGAAGCTTCTTTAATCTTCCCCTAGTCATGGGTCCTCTTAAGTTCAAGTCACCTTTCGTAGGATCTTTGCCTTTCTCTTGTAGGCTCACATCATCCTCCCCTTCTTGAAGAGAATTTGACCTTAAATTTAGGTTCATGGTACCTACAACACAAGGAGACAAATCACATACATTAAACGTGGCACTTTTGCCAAACTCAATACGAAGATCAAAGACATAAGCATTGTCATTAACATGCTTCAACACCTTGAATGAAGCATCTCCCTTAGGAAGGAGATTGGATTTCCTCAAAGTAGGAAATCGATCCTTCCTTAAATGAACTCATACTAGGTCTCGTTCATGGAAAACCACTTGCTTCTTGTCCTTATTGGTTTGTTTTGCACAACTCTCCATTTTTCTCTCAATTTGTAATCTAGCCTTTTCATGTAACTTCTTTACAAATTTGGCCTTGGCAAGGCCAACACTATTTATCATAGAATCAAGGTTAGGCAAAGGTAACATATCAAGAGGAGATAAATGGTTAAAAACATAAACAAGCTTAAATGCTCATGCAATTTGCTCCAAGTCTTGGATTCCCTAAAATGACCAATCAATCCTCCCTTATGTGTTTTTTCTAGTTAATAACTCTTAACAAACCCTTTAGGCACACATTATTTATTCTCCTAAAAAAGAAATCCATCATGTCGATAAAAGTCATTAGAGGTTGAATGCTCATTGATAAGTCATATTGTATACAGGTCACAAGGGCTTAAGATGGGTATTGTTGAGACTGTTTGTTAACTAAGAATCACATCTTAGCTAAGATTTAGATTATTGGCCTAAAAATAGGGAAACATAAATATATGCTAAATTGAGGATCTTAGCTGATAAAAGATTGGATTCATTTTGTAGGCCAACCCAAGAGCATCTTGGCCTAATAGAAGCACCTCGGCCTAGGAGGAGTTGTTCCGGCCAGGCAAGACCCTTCTCAACCGAATCCACTTCAGGAGCCCAAGCCACTCTAGAGGCGTGTGTGAGCACATAATCATTTAGGGAGATGATAGGTCAAATCAGGAAATTGTAATTCTATTAGGAGTTAGTTAGGAAAAGCGTGCAGGGTAAGGAACCAAGCACGTGTATAAAAAGGGATGCAAGAGCTCGTGAAATGGTGGTTGAATTTAGAGAATCAATCATATCATACACACCTCACACTTCTCATGCTCTCGTTCCATTCCCTCGATGGTGCATGGTGCTTTAGTAAGGCATCTCGTCGATCGAGGAAGTGTAGGTCTAGAGTCTGGGAAGCCAAAGGTTATCAGAAGAGATCGCTCAGTATAGTTGACGCACTATGGTGGACCGAATCCTTAGTGCTTTAGCCATTCCTGGTGAACCATCGCCATTCTTCCATGGCGATCATTATGGAAAACAGAGTCCCCGAATTCATATAACCTTGTAATAATACTTTGTTTCAACAATAACAATTAGTTTGCATTTCCCTATCTTTGCTTGTGAATCTTGTCATTAATCTGCTCTTTGCTTTTGTCGCGATTGTGCATTCGTGAGAGTGAACCACGTTAGGTTAGGCTGATTGGAATTGATCTAACAACTTAATTAGGTAACCGATAAGAGAACCTAAAATCAACCACATGCATACTCCCTGCCAACTGATGAGGTAGTGATTGTGTAAATCCTCGATTGGCAACGAATGAACATTCGACGATTGTCATAAGAACTCTAGGTTGGTTTGGAATCATAATCTCGAGTAAAGAACCAAGAACCGATTGTTTGTTGAACCTCTATATTGGTGTAATAGCCATTGTAGTGTATCTTGTATTTATTTTCATTACTTAGTTTACTTCTTGTTATACTATACTCTATATCTCCAACAATACAAACCCCCACGTTATTGCTTTCAGTCCGAGTCTAAGCCAGTCCGACTCTGTCTGAGTCTAGTGTCTCTGTCCGAGATCGAGTCGGTGTCGTTTCTATCCGAGTCCGAGTCGTCTCGGTCCGAGATAGAGTTAGCATTCTGCATCCACTTAGTATTCTGTACAAAACTTTGATTTCCGCATTAAGTCATAATAGAACACACTGTGTCCTTGAGATATTCGACCTAGGGTTGCACTATGCTATAGTTAGCTCTAGTTTTATTTGATAAAGCCACCATGACAAAAACGCTCATCACTTATACAAAGAGAACACATGTGAAAAATCATCATTACAAGCATACAACTCCTTCATGTAATCAAAACCAAACAATTTTGTTTCCAACATAACTAATAAGGAATATCTCCTAGAAAGAGCATCAACTACTATATTTATTTTTTCTTGCTTGTGTTTTATCACATAAGGGAATTGCTCAAGAATTTTCACCCACTTGGCATGTCTTTAATTAAGTTCACCTTAGCCTTTTAGATACTTCAAAGACTCATGATGATTATGAATCACAAAGACATTAAAGGATGTCTTGATGAAAGAATGGTGGATAAAAGTCATGCAAGAAGAACTATCTCAATTTCAAAGTATTGGATCAAGATGCTAAAAATGTCCAAACCCTCAAGTGCTTTGATGATAACAAATGGTTATGAAAGAAAAGTGATGACTAATCATTTTATGAATGAACAAGTTTTTCAAGAAGCACACAAGTCATCAAAGATAAAAAAGTAATAAGAATGTTAGGAGAGCATCCAAACACTCAACTTATGGAAAGCGTACATAACAACAAAAGAGAATCCAAACAAAAAGCATTCATAAACGTATTTTGTTTATTAGAAAATGCTTATCATAAAATCTTATCTTTTGAATCTTTATTTTTAATTTCAATATATTGTTATGCACTAATTCTTTGATTGAGTACTATGTTTTGATAATTCAAAAAAGCTTAGGAACCTTTCATACGTTCTTGATGATGCAAGTCAAGTTGAGCTGTACTAGGACATATGCATAAAAGGACAAATGTTTTTAATGCATGTTCTTTACTCTCTATCTCATCAAAAGCAAAACATATTGTGCAAATTGTGCAAGATGTGCTCTACTTTGCTAGTTATCCTTAGAGATATTTTAATGGTATTCTCTTTGCTCTTTATATATACTTATCTTTTAAATAAGAGAAAAGAGGTGAAACATATGTCATAGAAGAATAGAAGTGCTGAAAAATAACATATGTGTGCAGAGAAGAAAGTGAAAAAGAAGCAACTATGAAAAAATGTGAATAGAAGCATACACAAAAAAGGAAAAAGATTCAAAAGAGAAGAGTTATACAAGATATACATATTCTATAAACAAAAAAAGCTATGTTTTGTGATCAAGTGTTTTTTAGACGATCTTTTCATAAAAGCTTTTTAAGCTCTATGTTAGCTATTTTCAATAGCTTTAATCTTATTGTAATATTTTAGCTTTGTTTTTACAAAGTTAGTAGCTTTGATCTTTTTCTTGTATGCTTACTATGCGATTTGGCCTTTTGTAAAAGCTTTTATTCTCTTGTGATAACCTAAAGAGGCTAAGTGTGATAAAATACTTGTGTGCTTGTAATCAGGATTATTGATTACAAGTGTGTAAAGTCTAATGAGCTGATAATGCTTATTTGTAACTCAATGAAACTTAGTGGAAAATCCTTCAGGTATAAGGGATTGGACGTAGCTTTAAGTTATAAAGTGAACCAATATAAAACAACTTGTGTTGATCTCTCTATCCCTCTCTTTTATTTTCAATCCATATGTTTGTCTTTTGGACGATATACTTAATGTTTTCATTATAAAATATTTGTTTGTGAAATTGGTAGTTAAAAATCACATATTAGCTAAGATTCAAATTTCCAAGATAAAAACAAGAAAAATATAAATCTATGCTAATTTACAGATTTTTAGCTAACAAAAAGAGTAATCTTAATTTGTAGGTCAATTGGAGTCCAAATGAAGTCAACTCAATTGAGATCGAAGTTTCC
Organism: Mucuna pruriens; assembly: GCA_025330945.1. NCBI lineage: Eukaryota > Viridiplantae > Streptophyta > Magnoliopsida > Fabales > Fabaceae > Mucuna > Mucuna pruriens. Next base: position 133,675 of record JAENHJ010000412.1, read on the forward strand.
CTAACTAGATGGGTCGTCCCGGCTAGACGAGTTCCTCTCCAAGCCGACTCCATCTTAGCATGTCGACTCCAATCCGCATGCCGACTCCGTTTCCAATAGTCAAGTCAATGTGCCAACTCCGACTCTTGTAGTCGGCTCTAGATGGTGAAGCCATCCCATCGATCTAGACCCCTCTCGACATCAAGACTGGCTCCGTTCCAACGATTTCGTGCACATGGTCATTTAGGAATTAGTTTGCTAAGTTTGTTATTTCTATTATTTTAGTTAGCTGTAGTTAGTTAAAATGGTTGTTTCTGTTAAGTCAGTCAGAATGTTGTCAGAGAGGTAGTTAGTCTAACATGTATAAAAAGGGAAGTGTAGCTCGTTCATCGGTTAGCCTAGCCAAGCCAAGCTAAGCCAAGTGTACACAGCTAAACACACTTTGTCATTCACCCCCATGTTCTCACTTCATTCCTCAATGTTTCTAGGGTGCTTTAGATGGCGTGCATTCGGTCGAGTGGATGCAGGACTAGAGTCTGGGTAGCAACCGGTTGCTAGAGAGGACTGACCCGTATTGGGCACACTCTGGTGGACTAACCCCTTTGTACCTGGTCATCTTCGGTGGAACACTACAGCTCTACCATGGTGATAAGTCATATTTTATACACCTCACAATGGCTTAAGATGGGTATTATTAAGATTGTTTAGTGATTAAGAGTCTTGTCTTAGCTAAGATTCGAATTACGGGCCTAGAAATAGGAAAAACATAAATCTATGCTAAAATAAGGATTTTAACTAACAAAAGATTGGACTTGTTTTGCAGGCCTGAAAGCCGAGAGCATCTCAGCCCAAAAGGAGCATCTCAGCCCAAAAGGAGCATCACGACCCAATAGAAGCCGAAAGTATCTTGGCCCAAGCCGACTTCAGTGGCAAAAATCACTCCGACAAGAATGCAGATATGACTATGCTAAAATTAAGGTATCTAAAATGAAGATTTGATTCTCCTAGAATTAAGGAATCTGTAATGCAAATATGATTATGCTAGAATCAAGGAATTTGTAATCTCCTATGATTGAGAATCTGTAATAAGTAATTCAAATTTGTAATCTCCTAGAATTGAGAATCTGTAATCAGTAATTCAAATTTGTAATCTCCTAGGATTGAGAATCTGCAATCAGTAATTCAAATTTGTAATATGCTAGGATCAAGGAATCAGTGATTCTGTGAGATTAGATTTGGCCAGCTTGTGTATAAATAGAGCACATCAGGGCACGTCTTTGGTGTGGAATTTCAGCAGAATCTAGACCTAGCACCGTTAGCAACTGTAGACACTTCAAGCTAGCACGGTGGTACACGAAGCTTCAATAAGGTGTCTCTCTCGGTCGAGGACGTACAAGATCAGGATTTGGGAAGCTGGAAGCTATTGGAGGTGATCGCTCGTTATAGCCGACGCACTCTAGTGGACGGAAACCTCAACGTCTGGCCATCACTAGTGCACCACTATCGTCCTTCCATTGGCGGTCGCCGTGGAAGGCAGATTCTCTAGAAATCTTGAATTTCTCACCTTTGTATTTGATTCTGTTTCAATAACACAACTGGTTTGCTATTTTATCTTTTGATTTTAATCCTTGCGCTTTAATCTGCTTTAACATTGTTAGAGGTAAATCACATTAGACTAGGGCCGGTTAGAACTGGTTTTAATAATTGATTAGGTAGAGAACCTAAAATCAACCAAGTACATACTCCCTGCCAACTGATGAGGTAGTGGTTGTGTAAATCCTCAGTATGGCAGTGGAAAAATGTTCGGCGGTCGTCGTAAGAATCTCAGGTTGAATAGGAGTATAATTCTAAGCAAGAATGGTAAACTACTGTATGTTGATTTCTGAATTGGTACAATAGTTAGTATAGATTAGTTTAGCGTAGTTAGTTTACTTTTAGTACTTAGTTTATTTTCTGCACTTAAACACAACCCCCCTATTTACTGCTTTTCCAGAGTCTGAGGCCGAGTCAGTCCGACTCCATCGCATCCATCCAAAATCGAGTCAGTCGACTCCGTTGCATCTGAGTCTACGCTTAGCCGAGATCGTGTTGGATTCATCTCTACCGAGACCAAATCGGACTAGTCTTTGTCGAGAGTGAGTCAGCATTCTGAACAAGATATTTTCCGCATCAACTCTGATTTCCACACTTAGCACAATCTAAACACACTGTGTCCTTGAGAGAATCGATCTAGGTTAACTATACTATAGTTATCTTTAGTATTTATTTGAGGCGAGTAAGATGACTAAAAACCCGCTTATCACATGGCGATCGTCATGGGAGGCTAAGCTCATCTTTCCATGTATCCACAATATACTTCATGTATTGCTACAATGGTTATCCAATGAAATGGGTTTTCTTTCTCTTACTATTATGTTTGTGATTCTTGTTAACTCTCTATTTCTGCTTGTGTCACGATCGTACATGGTAGGAATAGAATACGTTAGTTTAGGGGCTGGTTGGAACCAATCTAGCAACTCTATAGGTAATCAATAGAAAACCTACATCAATCACATGCGTAATCCCTACTAACTCGAGGCTATGGTTGTGTAAGCCTTCAGTCGACAATGGAAAAATGTTAGGTGGTTGTCTTAAGACTTAGGTTGGTATGGAATCACATGCATTAATAGGAATAGGAATCAGAACCATTTACTTGCTTTTACTTTCATAACTAGTCATTTACTTTTTGCATTTTACTTAGCTAGTCTACAAAACCCCCTATTTTACTTTCCCTTGCCGAGTTTGCATACTGCATTCCTTGTTTTGCCTATTCTCAACCCGTTTCACTAGACTTCACTAGAATCACGTGTCCTCGAGAGATTTGACCTAGGTTGCCCCTATTCTACCTAAAACATTGGAAAACTAGTTATTTTTATAGCTGAGATAACGACTAAAATCAAGCTTATCAGCATCACTACCTTGTTTTTCATCACATTCTATGCCTTTGTAGACTTCGTCTTTTCCATCCAAGCAATGTGGAGCTTCCCAACCCATCTGATCAGAGACCAACTGTTTGGTGTAAATTGTCATCATCCTTCTCGCACAAGATCTAGATCATGCCATCATAGAACAAATCCCAATAATGCCCTATCATGCTAGACTTCTAATTCCGCTCTTTCACATGTGTAGAGTAGTCAAAGTGTGACCAACTTAGGGGGGATGTGAGTTATATATCCCTCCCCGTCTTTTGTTGTAGTGATCATGTATTTTGGAACTATATGTACTTGTATTTGGGTTATAAGTGCCATAAGGCACAAATTATTCTACTTGCTACACAAATTAGTATGTTTTGAAATTCTATGAGATGTCATTCTAGTAATTTGAAAGCACTTGCATGCATTATATTTTAAGTATGTTCATTCACAAAAAATTTACACGTGTTTTCGTAAAACAAATTAATTAAGAGTTTCTAAACTAATTGAACCTTACAAACTTGAAGTTATGCTTAGTTTCCATTATAATGGCCCTAGGTCGTTACACAATGCTCTAAGACCTAATGCAAAGGGTCCTGACACTATGATGAAGCTTCCTAATGAAGGAAGAATGTTTTAGCAAATGCTGAATAAAGCCATCCTCCATAAGGTATGGTCCAAGAGGAATATCTCTTTTGCTCATAGACTTACTTTGTTTCACATGATGACATGTAAAAAATTCAATCTTCCTTATTTGCTGTTATTGAGGAACATGAAAGGAAAAGACAAAAATAAGAAAATTACTTATGTTGTGATTCTGACTAAAATTTTCTAGTACTAGAGAGTTTATGAAAAGTTCTATGCTCTAGACCCTTTGGAACAAATGAATACAAGAAGACCTTAAAACAAGCTTTGTTCGGTAAAACCAACATAAAATATATGCATTTTGGGATCCTTTTCTTGGAATTCAAATAAAAAGAAGAAAAAGATATTGTAGTTGAAGAAACTAAAAATGCAACACTAGACAATGAAGCTAAAGTAAAAGAACATATTCTCTCTAAGAGACCAATGTCCAAAAGACAAGTTTCCAAAGCTCGTAATACTAAAGTTACGTTTGTTGTTGTTGATACTACTAAAAGGACATTGATCATGCTATTAGAGAAAAATGATGAAGATGATAACCAAACCTTGGCTAACAAATACAAGAACCAGAATAGGTATGATAAAGTTGCTTCAATAGAAGATAACACTATTCTTGAACTAGTTATGTTGCTTGTTGTTAAAGTTTCTTCAACAAAATATGGCACTCTTCTTGAACTAGTTGTGTTGCTTGTTGTTACTAGAAAAAGGCTCAAAGGATAAAAAACCTCAAACAATAGGAAGGTATCCATTCTTGTTATGTCTTCTCTCATTGATCAACAATCACCTAATTTATCAATTCAAACATGAAATTGAGCCTCAACTGAACCCCGCTCACCTTTAAGATTTTCGCCATTAACATTATAAACCATCTAAGATGAAATATTGAATATTTTATCATTAGGATTATCATCACATGAGTCCTCGCCACTTATAAAACAACCAAAAGAAAAGAAACCAAGCAACAAAAACAAAAGAATCTTAAAAGAAAACAGACTGTCCTACCCACCTTAACTCCTCATCAAGATATGGTTTTACTTGGAGAAGTAGGTTTCAACCCTATGGACATTCCACCAAAATCTACCATTCATATAATTGACCATCTTATTCCTCCAAAGTGAAAACAAAGTCCTATTCTTTTTATCCATTTATGAAGGAGTCTTTATTGGAGTGAATCTAGACTCTACTTCAATTGTTGAAGGAAAGTTAGAGAATTAGAACAAGGTCAAGAAAGAATGGCCTATTTTATTTCTAAAACATCTTGACCCTGTACCATAATCCTTAGACTTAATTATCCTCAACTATCCTACCTCTGTCATCCAACAAAATTTCCACCCTACCTACACCTTGAGACTTACACACCTCCTACAAACTCTTACAAGCCAAAAAGTGAGCTCTTTAATGGGTATGATGTTCTTTATATCTTTTCACCCTTAAAGAATTTCCTTCCAAGGTAAATGCATCTAAATCTAGTAAGAGATTAGCATTTTGGCAAACACTCTCTAGGAATTATTCAACACAAGATTCCCTTTCATGAGTATAAGAAGAAAGCAAAGTCCTTTGAGGCAAAAATAGCAAGAAGCAAAGGCTTTAATTCTAAGAAGATTTTAATCTTCCTAGTTGACCTACGTTTCAGGTCACTAGAACCAAAAGAGTCAAGCTTCTCTTCCTCAATTGTTGATAATTTAATATGAAACTTCATCCATGGAAGTGTTGGACTAAAGTATCAACTTTTTGTGCCTCTTTCTCAACATGTTAAAGCATCCACGAGAATCTTGATTCAACCCGATAGAGTTTGCCCCAAACTTCCTATTCTTGATTTGAACAAAAATAAGTTTAAGATGAAAAGAAGAAAAGTTGTTGTTATGCTTTTGCCAACAAGACTTGAGTTTAATGAGCATCCATCATTGAACAATATTCCCAAGGATTGCTTGAAGAAGACATTATACAACAACTTTGAGAGAAACACACATGGACTTGTAAAGTAAGCATCCAATAGTGGTCTTACTGTAGAAGAAAAAAAGGACACTCCTGCACTACATGGAGGTTTCTACTCTTTGAAGAACAAAAAGATTTCTCATTCCCATGATGGTTTGATGGATCTTACTAGAGTTCCTCAACCTTAGGACAAACATATCATTAGTTATGAAACAATATTGATCTACTTGTTGCTTGCCTTGATCACCTATTTTGGATAAACTCTTCGTTTCAAAAAAGTTTGTGAAGTTCTATAGGGATGTCTACCTTGGAACTTTGAGCATCCAAGCCATGTTTTGGTCCTTCTTGGTCCACCTCCTAAGCCTACTTGTCCACTTGCTGAAGCTTCCTCATCTACATAACTTGTTGAAGTGCTACCTTTGACGATTTTCTCTCCTACATCCACTTCTACAAGTTAGACAGAGTCAAACATCAATCTAAAAATGTATGTTAAGGAAAGTTTTAACCGCATGGAAGTCATGATCAAAGCTTTCCTTACTACTCAATCACAAAAAAAAAAAAACATTTACCATCACCACCATAACCTTTCTATTTTCGTTTTATTTTTATATATTTTATCCTTTTAATTTGACAACAATGTTTCTACTACCTTTTTATTTGATGACAAATGAGGAATTACTTTAAGAGAAAAGAATGTTGAGTTTCTATCTAAGTATATTATACATAATTATATATGTTATTATTCTAGCATATGTGTGTGTGTGGAGGGTGAAGGGGGCGTATGAGTATATATTTGTCTCTACATCTTTTCTTAAAATACTATGATGACCTCTTTACATGCTTTTCGTAATATGTTATTACCTTGTTTTTCAAAATTTTAATAATTTTGTCCTCATTAAAGATGAGGAGATTGTTGGAACCAAAGATGTGTGAAGCGTCTAACCCTTAAAAATATTTTAATGATAACAAAGTCTATTAAAATTTATGTTTACTAATAATGTGCTTCATGTGCATCTTTTATAAGACTAGTTGTTATAATTTTCTAAGAAAAATGTTTTGAAAAGTTCTTTAAATAACTATGTTTTTCATATACGCTTTCTAAGTGTCCAAAGCTTATACATGTTTGAAAAACATATAACATCTTTTGAAAAAGAATCCAAATATTTGTTTTATAAAGAAGCATCCAACGTGCCATTTAGACAATAATCATTTTCACGAACATTCCCATATGGGCTAGGTTCTTTTCCTTTCTTAAAATATGAAGATATGAAGATATTTTATTGATAAGTGAAATTGAAATGTTTTTGAGAAAGATTAGCTAAGTCTTTAATGTATTTCAACATTTATAAAAAAAAAAGCTAAGTCTTCTTTAGAAATGCTTTTATCAAGAAAGATCTTATTAAGTGCTCTCAAAATCACACATTTAATTCAATCCCCCTTCTTATGTGTTCACCTGTGGTACTTTAGTTGGTACTAGAGCTCATCCTCTAGGGGTTGGCATCTGAGCGTGTAGGGAACGAGATCCTTTTTGAAGCACGATGGAAAATGAAAAGGTATGCTGTCAATAGGCCATCGTTGTTCAAAGGCCAAAATTATGACTATTGGAGACAAAGGATGATAGCCTTCTTTGATGAAAGTCACATTGATATGTGGGATGTTGTTGAAAATGGAGACCATATTCTTCTTGATGATAATTGTACTAATCTTCCCAGATCTTTGTGGAATGAAGAAAATTTTTTTTGAAGTATCTTCTAAACTCAAAAGGCAGAAATTTTATGATGTGCATGTGCTTTAACTATATCTAAATATGAAAAGTACATAGTTGTAAATCTACTAAAAGAAATGTGAGACAACCTTACCTTAATGTATAAAGGTATATCTTAAGTATAGGAATCAAAAATTAGTATGCTTGTCCATCAATATAAATTGTTTAGAATGAAGTACGATGAAAGTATTGACCAAATGTTTGGATGGTTCCAAATAAATATCAATAACTTACGGTCTTTAGGCAAAGTTTATGATAATTATGATCACATAACAAAAATTTTGAGAAGCTTACCTAAATAATGGGGACCTCAAGTCACTACTTTAAGAGCGTCCAAAGATCTTAAAAAGTTGCCTTTGGAGGAGCTCCTTAGCACCTTGAAAGTTCACAAGATAAAGCTTAGAGAATATGAAGCACACAAAAAAGGGAAGTCTATAGCTTTAAAAGCTCATAAAACGTCCAAGTATACATCATCCAAAACTTTCAAAGCCCAAGAATCATCTGACGAAGCTTTTGGAGAAGAAGACTTTGACAAAGATGAATTGTCATTCATCTATAGAAAAATACACTCTATGTGGTACAAGAAAGGCAAATCAAGATGGAGGAACTACTCCAAGAAGACCTCCAAAGATAACAAAGATAAGACCTAAGTTGTCTATTACAAATGCAAGAAACTTGAGTACTTCAAGTCAAAGTATCCAACTCTTGGAAAGGAAGAAAAGAAAAAGAAAAGGCACATCTTCAAGAAAAAGAAAACCCTTATGGCTACATAGGAGGATCTAGACATGTCTTCTACAAAAGAAGAAGGAGAAGAAGAGGAAGCTAATTCGTGTCTTATGGTAGACATTTTTTTTGAAAGAAAAGAGGAAAATGAGGAAATTTTCAAAGACCTAAATCACCTTCAATTTTCCTACCAAGAACTTTTTCAAATCTTGAACATCGTCTATTGGTTACAAAGATTTGAAAAAGAGATTTTCAAAACTATTAAAGGATTTTGAATCTGTTGAAAAAGAAAATGTTTTATTCATAAAGGGAAACAAGAATTTAAAATAAAAACAAGTCACGTACTCATCTAATGACAACACCTCACAAGAAAGTGAACTTCTTCAAGAGAAGGTGATTAACATTAGACAGAGTCTAGCTACATTTGTCAATGGGACAAAAACCTAGAAAAAGATTTTAAAGTATAAAAGGAATCCTAATGAAAAATATGGTATTGGCTATGACAAAGGAAAGGATTTAAAGAAAAACAAATTTAGCTTTAAAATTTTTAACTATGGAAAAAATGGGCACACTTCTTTTAATAGTAAAAATCATCCAAAGAAGAGATCATCCAATATTTCCAAGACTAACTACAAAGGACCCAAGCAAATTCGGGTACCTAAAAACATTATTATCTATGTTGCATATTTGTTTAACTGTAAAAAGAAGAGCCATGTCATGGTACTTGGATAGTGGGTGCTCGTGGCCTATGACGGGTAAAAGGTCTATGTTCTAAGACCTCCAACCTTAGTCTAGTGGGTATGTTACCTTTGGAGGTAACTAGAAAAGGAAGATAGCTATGATTGGCAAAGTCGGTAAAACTCTTTTTCCCTCTAGAGATAATGTTCTATTTGTTGAACGTCAATTGTGTGATAGTGGACATGATTTTTCATTCAACAAAGGTGATTGTATAGTTAGGAATCCAAATGGATCCTTGATGGACACAATTTGTATAAAATCAATCTATTTGATCTAACAAATCAAAATGTAACATGCTTAGTATCCTTAAAAAATGATAAATGACTACGACACAAGAAGCTTGAACATGCAAGCTTGATATTAATCTCAAAGCTAAACAAGCATAACCTCGTAAGAGGACTTCCAAAGCTTGCATCCAAAATTGATCTTTTGTGTGATGCATGTAAAAAGGGAAACAAATCGAAGGATCTTTTGCATCCAAGAATAAGGCTTTATTGCTTCGATTCAAGAATAAAAACGAAGCCACCACCATAAAGTGGTCATAACACAAATAATACCTACTAAAATGGATAAATTCGAAAATCCCTAATTTAACCTAGTGGGCTTTCTTACTTTTCACAACTTGATCCAATCATTGGATGTAAGTACCTTTCTTAGATAATGGATAAGATAAAAAAATGTTATCAATGAAAATGAAAAAATTCAGTTTGAATACATTTGTCAAATATAAGGGCAAACATTTCTTCTAAGGAAGAGAAAAAAGGTTGGAAGGATGTAATGGGGAGTTGATAGAGCACCTTTGAGGCATTCAATTATGGCTCATGTTGGACATATTTGACATATTTTTGTGCCTAATGTTGACACATTTGCTAAGTTTTGGGTTATTTGGCTTAGTTACTAGTCTCTGTTTATTTTTAATTTATTTATCATTACAATGTTGTTACCTTGAACAGGCCTTAAATGAAGCTACAAAACTTCGATTTGGGTAATCTTGGTAGCTTTGGAAAGATAGCAAAAAGATCTAAAATTTTGGCTCTTACAGGCTTAACCAATTCTCACTCGTTCAGGAACAAAAAGTTATTTAAAGTCACTATCTCAGCACCATATTTTGTTGAGCTTTCTTGTATAATTCAAAGCTAATTACAGAACCTTACTAGGTAGGCCTTTAGGGCCACGAAATTCTCTAATTTAGTTTAGCTTAGTTAGTGTTTTGATTATCTTTATTAGGGAGTTAGTTAGGAAAACATTTTGAACTTTTTATTTTCGAAATATCCTGTATTACAAGTTTCTCTCTTTTCTCTGTTCATTGTTTTGCATTCGTTCTTCTCACTTATGAAGATTCAATGGCAATTGCCATAAAAGGCTAAGCCTCTCAATCAATTCAAGGTTCCAACAATTGTGGTTAGGATTTAAGTTCCTATTTCTCTTTTGTGAATTCTACTACAAATTCTTCCTTTTCTTTCCAAATCTGAATTTGTTTTCATGATATTGGTTTCTTGAGATATTGGATTATGTTAAGTTAGGATTTATTAATCCAATCTAATCGAGGTTTGGTAATCAATCAATTGTCTAAATCAACTTCTTGTTTGTGCTTGAATCCACGTTAATTAGAGATTGTAATTGTGATTTTAGTTTTTGTGAATGAACATTACATGATTGTCTAATTGAATCCAAGTTGATATGAATTTTCATCTTATTGGAATTGTGATAATTCTACCGCATGGTTTGGACCCTTGGATTGGTGATTAAATTTCCAAATTCTCAAATTTATTTCTATTTAATCTTGTTATAAACTGCATTTATGTTACTCTGCATACAAAACCCTTTTACATATTGTTATAATAAGATTTGATACTATGAATTTGTGTCCTTGAGAAACATGACTTAGGTTAGCCTCTATTATACAAAATTAAGGAAAATCTAGTAGTTTTTTTATAATGTCTCAGTAGTATTATCAGAACTAGCATCATTGTTAGGAACACAAACCATCATGTTCAAATCTTATTAACACTGCTAACTTCCTTGATATATAACTTGTGTGTAGTTATTGTTTTTGTTGTAGTATAGTGTTGTAAGTAGTGTAGTACTCTCAAGATTGTCCATCATTAGTAGTTTTGCTACATGGACATTTTGGTCATTTAATAGTCAAGTATCTTTGATTAGGCTAAAAATTGGCTAGAAGGTAGAAAAAAATTCATACATCAAGACAACCTTTAAGGGACAAACATGGTGGTTTGGGGTCCTTTTATCCAAATTCCATTGTTTGACCACTTAATTTTTTTAAAGATTTTCATGATGTTTAAAAATCACCAAAAAATTCAAAAAATCATAAATACAAATTAGAATGTCAATCTGGTTTTTATGTTTTTTTTAATTATTTAGTATCATTTTCCCACTTCTAGACCATTCATACTAATTAATATGATATAGTATGGTAGTTTGTCATATTGATTGTTGTGTTCCTACAACATATGATTAAGACGAATCCTGGTGAATTGCATACTTATAATCCTAAAATAGATAGGACATTTCATAAGTTGATAAAAAAATCACAGGATTAGTGAAGAAATTCATAATAGTGTAGCTTCTGATTCTACTTTTAGTGATTTTATTGATACTGCTTCTAATTTTGATTTTAGTGATTTTGTATCTCAATTTAATGCTGATGATATGACTGATAATAATAGGACTTTGAAGGAGTTGGCTATACCGATGTGGTGTATCAACCTTGGTGTATCCAATATCTTGAGTTGGAACAAACACAAACTTAGGAGCTTAAGTCTAGACCAACCTATTTGTTGCCTAAGTTTCATGGTCTTGCAGGTGAAGATCCTCACAAACATCTTAAGGAGTTTCGTTTCATATGTTCTACCGTGAGGCCACATGAAATTCTTGAGAATTATATCAAAATGAAAGCATTCCCCTTCTCCCTACATGGAGTAGCAAAGGACTGGTTGTACCTTTAACCAACACCTATTAATGCATGGGATGACATGAAGAGGACGTTCTTAGAGAAGTTCTTCCCTATATCCAAAACAATATTCATTAGGAAGGAGATATGTGGTATAAGGAAACAATCTAGAAAGACTCTATATCAGTATTGGTAAAGGTTCAACAAGTTGCGTGCAACCTATCCTCTTCATCAAATTAATGAGCAACTTTTGTTCTATTATTTCTATGAAGGATTGATGTTAATGGATAGGAGTATGATTGATACGACCAGTGGTGGAGTTTTAGTGGATAAAACACCAACTATTTCTAAAAATTTTGATTTCCAATATGGCATGTAACACATAACAAATGAGTAATATTAGGCACAAAAATATGTCAAATATGTCCAACATGAATCACAATTAAGTATTTCAAAAATGCTCTATCAAATTCTTCTACACTTGAACTTTCGCATTCCCAAGAAAAATCAATCAATAGCCTAAAACAAAAAAAAGAACAAAATCAAATATGAATAAATTGCAACACTTTTCAATGAATCTTTAAGTACATAAAAAGGAGTAAGAGTACAAACATCCTAAGTATCAAGGTGACAAACAATCTATGAATTCATTTTTAATATCTTAAACAACAAAAGACACGACAAATTAGATAATGAACCACAAATGATAGAAATATTTCAAGATACAAACTCTTAATATCTCATGTGTCTAAGTTTGTGTGTATACTCAAGCACCCCATACTAATTAGCACTACCAAGCTTTGACTAGCCTATAATTTCCATAACTTGAAACACATACAATTAATGAGAAAAATTTTTTTATTAAATGGGACCAAGGACAAGGTAAGATATGAGAAATGATTTTTTTAAGGTTACAAAACCAAAGAGGAAAGAAGAACAATGGGGAATAAGTTAATAAGCATGAGAGTTATCCCCAAAAATAATGCAAGACAAGTGTCATCATTTTATTTCATTGTTTTAAGAAAAAAACAACACACCAACTATCAAGATACCACTTGCAAAGCCTTGAGGCATGAAGGAAAAATCAACAAAACAACTATCAACGTACCGCTTGTAGATAATGGAGAAGATATAAAAAATATAAGTATCTTTTCTTAAATAATGAAGATAAAAAAATATTTTATTAGTATAGATGAAAGAAGTCAATCTAAATACATTTGATGAATATAAAGGCAAAATTTTCTTCTATGGAAGGGAAAAAAAGATTGGAAGGATGTAATAAGGGGTTCAATTCTATATAGACCTATTAAAGCAAAGTGTTTTTTTTCCCAAAGAAAAAGGAATCAATAATTGAGATCCCGAATTTTTCTTGCATTCCTCTTTGGTTTCTAGTTCAAGTACAAATAAAATATCTCCAATGTGACACTCTTTACCCCCATAATCTATTTACTAATATTTAAGTCAATTAATTCTTGAGTAAATTAAAATATTTAAGTCAATATATTTACCATGCTAGCATGAAATCCTCTATAACATGTCAGGATCTACTCAACTTGCATTCTCATGGGATCAAGCACAACCATTGGGATTTTCACACCAAGTAGCCCCTACTAGGTCTAGTGACCTTACCACTTAGGTCATGTCTACTTTCTTACAACACTAATTGCACTACATGATGCATTTCACATAAATCCTTTCTCATTATTTCTCTTGACGTTGGGTGATGAGTCACATTTTACACACCTTGCAGGGCCCTAAGATAAGTGTTTTAGAGATCATTCGGTGCCGAAGAATTGAGTATTAGCTAAGATTCATATTATGAACCTAAAAATAGAGAAAATATAAATTTGTGCTAATTCGAGGATCTAGGCTAATAAAAGACTTGTTCTTCTTTTCTTGCAGGTTTAGCCGAGATGATCTCAACCCCTCATAAGAGGTCTAGCCGAGACGATCTCGGCCCATCACAAGAAGACTTAGCTGAGATGAAAACGTCCCAGCCAGACCGACTCCATCTCGGCCAGGCCAGGCTTCCCGGTCCAACAGCCCAATGAGGAGTGGCCCAGAGGTGTATCCACCTCAACTCTAGATCAGAGGCCACCTCAACTCTAGCTTAGCTACCACATCACCCTTGGAGAAGCTTGCAGCGCAAGTTACGCAAGGGTAGATTAGGAATCCAATTTGTAATTTTGTTATGCTTTGTAGTTAGCGTGCTTTAGCAAAGTTTAGCTCTTGTATATATAGGAGGAGTTGTGCACTTTTGCAAGGGTCTTTGGAATTCATATTTTCCCATCTTCATTGTTTCCATTCCCTCGCTTTCATCTTCTATGCTTACAGTGTTGCACGGTGCTATTATTGGCGCTTATCTCGTTTGAGGAAGTGTAGGTTAGGAACTGAGAAGCCGAAGGTTGCTAGAGGGACCGATTGGATTACCATCACGCTCTGGTGGACCTGATCCTCAACGTCCTAGCTAGCGGAGGTGAACCATCACCGTAAACCATGGCGATCGTCATGGAAGATGGAATCACCAAATCTAGGCCCTGTATTTGTATTTCATTTCCAATAATATAAGTGTTTTCTGATTTCTTATCTATGTTGCATTCCTAAAATCTAATTCTCTTACTGTGTTGTGATTGCACAAAGTAATGTGAACAATGTTAAGCTAAGCCGATCGGAACTGGTTTAACTAATTAAGTAGGTAATCAACTAGAGAACCTAATTGAGAACCTAAAATCAACTGAGGACTTAATCCCTGCCAACTAATGAGGTAGCGATTGTGTAAATCCTCGGTATGACAATAGACGAATGTTTGGCAATCGTCATAAGAACATTAAAGGTTGATAAGGACTGTGGATTGAGTGACTGAACCAGAATGGACTTGATTCTTGGACCGAAATATGAATACAATAGTAGCAGTAGTAGTAGAGTAATTAGCTTAGCTGCATTCGTATTTTAGCTTAATTGCATTTTACATTACTCGCATCCAATTCCCCCTGTTTCCTATTTTTTTAGTTTGAGACAGAGTCAGTCCGACTCTATAGCGTCTATTGCACTTAGTCGAGACCGTGTCAGATAAGGCTTTGCCGAGTCCATATCAGACCAGTCTCTGCCGAGAGCGAGTCGGCACTCTACACTCAAGAGTTTCAGTTTTACTTTCATTTTCACATAAAATCACAATTGAGCACACTATGTCCTTGAGAGAATTCGACCTAGGGTTGACTATGCTATAGTTAGCTTTAGTTTATTTGATAAACGAAATACGATAAAAAATGCTCTTATCAAATTGGCGCCATTGCCAGGGACACAAGTTCTTTTATGTCTTTGTGTGCCAAACTTGAGTAATAGCTGAATCGTGAGTCTGTAGTTTGCTGTGTTAGTTGAGGCATAGAGTCAGTTTTAAGGTCTGTCTGTCTATCTGTCTTGATTCGGATCCCATAATAAAATAGCATGCTGAGCATGTGTTAGTTTTTGCGTGAATTCACTGCAAAAAAAAAAAAACAAAAAAAAAACATACATTGCATTCAGTTTAGCATAGTTACTTATAGACTGTAGCATACTTCCCTTTTTAGTATTTTTGTACTTTGCATTACATAATTGACTTGCATATTCTAACATTGCATTTTCTAACAGCAGCATTTCAGTAACTATTGATTTAGCTCTAATCTTGGTTGTATAATTTTTTAACAATGCATGACTAGGAGTAGCACTGACCCCTTGTACAATTTAGATCTTGAATTAGAACAAACTTTGCGCAGATTAAGGAAAGCTAGGAAGATAGTAGTAAATAATAATAGTAGCTCCAATTCTATCATTAACTATAACCAGTTTTCTACTGATATTTCCCTTTCTAGTTCTAGTCATTTTGCAGAGCCAGGATAGATGGAGAACAATGATAGAACCCTAAAGGAGTTGGCTACACCAGATGTGGTGTATCAACCTTGGTGCATCCAATATCCATAGTTGGAGCCAGCTCAAACATATGAATTAAAATCTGGTCTTATTCATTTGCTGCCAAAATTTCATGGTCTTGCAGAAGAAGACCCCCACAACAACTTGAAAGAATTCCATGTGGTCTATTCCACAATTAGACCGTAGGGGATCTCGAAAGACTATATCAAGATGAAGGCGTTCCTATTCTCCCTTGACGAAGCTGCAAAGGATTGGCTGTACCTTCAGCCAGCACTTTTTAACACCTGGGGAGACATGAAGCGCATCTTTCTCGAGAAGTTCTTTCTGGCATCCAGAACTACATCCATCTGGAAAGAAATATGTGGGATCAGGCAGCATATAGGAGAGACTCCGGATGAATATTAGGAAAGATTTAACAAGCTCTATGCCACTTGTCCACACCATCAGATCAGCGAACAACTACTAATCCAATACTTCTACAAGGGACTCTTAATGATGGACAGAAGCATGATTGATGAAGCCAGCAGAGGAGCATTGATGGACAAGACACCAGTTGCAGCAAGGCATCTGATCTCCAACATGGCAAGCAACACACAACAATTTGGAGTCAGAGGGCCGAGTCCATCCCGACTGGTGAGTGAAATCGGTACAGCTTCCAATCAAAGGTTGGAAAATCAACTGACCAAGTTGACATCGTTGGTAAGACAACATGCTGTTGGACAACATCAACCCGCCTTGGCAGCAAAAGTATGTGGCATTTGTACTTCTGTGGAGCACCCTACTGATATGTGCCCCACGCTTCAAGAAACCGAGTCGGACCAGCAAGAGAGTGTTGGAGCAATAGGTGAATATCAGTACGGGAAGCAACTGTATCAGAGTCATCCATTTGATAATCAATAGTATGGAAGGCAACCATTTCGGCCAAGGCCGAGTCAAGGGGTGTATGTAGCTCAACGATTCGGATCCGTGCCAAATGTACCTCAAGGACCAGTGGGTTATCAATAGCCGACCCCGCAATATCAAGCACCACCTTTCCAATAACATCAGCAACAGAGATCGCCACCTTAAGGCAATTCTCCATCTCTAGAGGACCTGATGAAGCAGCTAGCTACTAGCAACCTAGAGTTCTAGCAATCGGTGAGCTCCAGTAACATGCAGCTCCAACAAAATGTGACTGCCACCATCCAAGACCTCAAGATACAGATTGGACAATTAGCCAACACTGTGAGCCAATTACAGTCGGCTAGGTCCAGCAACCTTCCTTCGTAAACGATTCCGAATCCGAGAGGGAACGCAAGTGTAGTTACACTGAGAAGTGGAAAAGAACTATCTTAACCAGCACAGCAGTTGCTGAGACCAACCGAAGCCGATTCTGAACCGAATTCTGACTTGCAGTCTTGACCAGAGAAAACTATCCCAGTGTCATTTCCAACTCGGACCATCTCGGCAAGGAAGCCTGAATCAAATGAAGAGCTATTGAAGATGTTCCGCAAGGTGGAAATCAACATCCCACTTCTTGACGCCATCAAGCAGATTCCTAAGTACGCAAAATTCCTTAAGGAATTGTGTGTACACAAGAGGAAGAAGATGAAAGGGAGTGTGGAAGTAGGAGGTATAGTGTCGGTGTTGACCAGAAATGAAGAATTCACTGCAGGCGCACAACAAGCCTTACCAAAGAAATGTAGAGATCCCAGAATCTTTTCAGTCCCATGTACCATTGGCGAATGTACCTTTGTTGATGCCATGCTGGATCTAGGAGCCTCGATTAATGTCATGCCAACGTCAATCTACAAAGCCCTAAACTTTGGTGATTTGGAGCCTATAGGGATGACAATCCAACTTGCAAATAAAAGCATTGTCCAACCCCTGGGTGTTCTCGAGGATGTCCTTGTCCAAGTCAATAAGCTGATTTTTCCAGCTGATTTTTACATGCTAGAAATGGAGGATGAGACGTCCGGGAAAGGATCAACCTTAATTCTAGGGAGACCATTCCTGATGACAGCCAGAACAAAGATCGACGTGCATGTCGGGATGCTCTCGATGGAATTTGGTGACACCTTGGTGCAGTTCAACATTTTCGAAGATATGAAGCACCCCACCGAAGACCATTCTCTCTTTGGCATTGATTTGATTGATGAACTGGTTGAAGAATATCTTCAACTAGACAACAGAAGTGAAGATAGTGAAAATTTTGCTGGAGGTACTGATGTGATCAGCTGCCTAGGGTCCACAATAGAAGCCGACTATGAAGAAGTATATAATCTTTCCAACTTCGAGGATGAGCATGATGACATTGCTGACTTGGATTTTGAAGCTGGATTGCTTGAAGTAATAGACGAAGTGTGCAATCATGAAAACCTGGAGTATGCAAATAATGCAAAAGTCAAATTTTCTGAAACTAAAAAGCCCTTCTCTACACAACTGGCAACAATATTCACTAAGTCGGCCAAAAGTGGCCAAGACGAAGAGAAGACAGGAGTCAACTCGGCCGAGCAACTGAGAGACAAGGCCGACATGCTTGTCAAGACCATCTTGGCCAATGAAGACTAAAAGCAAGCAAGAGCTAAACTTATTATTCCATCTGGATCCGACCCCAAGGCTACACAAAGACCTGAAGCCGACTCCAATCCGACAAGAACTAAAGATACCGAAAGAAGTCGGCCACAGAAGCCAAAGGCCGAAATCATGTCGACACAACAAGTGCCGAGTTCAACTCAAATCGGCCAATCGGATCCGAAACTTGTTCATGAAAATTCTTCATCTCCGCCACCACCCCTGGAATTAAAACCATTGCCAAATCACCTGAAATATGCCTACTTGGATACCAAACAGCAATTCCCAGTTATCATTGCCAACAACCTCCACCAGGAGCAAGAAGACAAGTTTCTGAATATCCTTAGGCAACATAAGAAGGCAATTGGGTGGAAGCTTTCAGACCTTCCTGGCATAAACCCCTCCATCTGCATGCATAGAATCTTAATGGAGGAGGAATTCAAGCCCATAAGGCAACAACAAAGAAGATTGAATCCGACAATCCTAGATGTAGTCAAAAAGGAAGTCACCAAGCTTCTCGCCGCAAGGATCATCTACCCCATTTCAGATAGCCAATGGGTGAGCTCTGTGCAAGTTGTACCAAAGAAATCCGAATGACCGTCATAAAAAACCAGCAAGATGAGTTGGTACCAACACGAATTCAGAATAGTTGGCGAGTCTACATTGATTATAGAAGACTAAACTAGGCTACTCGCAAGGATCATTTCCCTTTGCCTTTTATTGATCAAGTCCTGGAAAATTTAGCAGGAAAATCCCACTACTATTTTTTGGACGGATTCTCAAGATACATGTAGATTCCCATTGCACCTGAAGATCAGCACAAGACTACCTTCACCTGCCCATTTGACACTTTTGCATACAATCGCATGCCATTTGGCCTATGTAATGCTCCGAGTACATTTCAGCGTTGTATGACCAACATCTTCTCGGATTTATTACAAGACTGCATGGAGGTGTTCATGGACGACTTCAGGGTATATGCTAACTCATTTGATGCATGCCTAGAAAACCTATCCGAGGTGTTGAGGAGATATATTGACACAAATCTCGTGCTGAACTTTGAAAAGTGTCATTTCATGGTGACTGAAGGAATAGTGTTGGGTCATCTAGTATCCAATAGAGGCATTGAAGTGGATAAGTCAAAAATTGACATCATCCTCCCTTCCAAACTCTGCTTCTATGTGGGAAGTTCGTTCCTTCTTGGGACATGCAGGCTTCTACAAAAGGTTCATAAAGAACTTTAGTAAACTCGCCCTGCCATTATCCAGATTGCTACAAAAGGATGTTGACTTCAATTTCGACCAGCCTTGTATTGAAGGATTTTAGGAGCTGAAGAATAGACTTACATGCGCTCCCATTCTACTAGCACCAAACTGGGACCTACCATTTGAAGTAATGTGTGATGCATCCAATTCAGAACTAAGAGCTGTTCTTGGCCAAAGAGCTGGAGCCGGCTGACCAGTGCATGTGATTGACTATGCATCTCGAACCATGGATTCGGCCCAGCAAAACTACACAACAACTGAGAAGGAACTATTGGCAATTGTATTTGCCTTAGAAAAATTTCGTTCATACCTTCTCGGCTTAAGAATTGTTGTGTTCTTTGACCATGCTGCCTTGAGGTACTTGTTGAAGAAGCCTAATGCTAAGCCAAGACTGATTCGGTGGATGCTTCTCCTTCAAGAATTCAACATAGAGATCAGAGACAAGAAAGGTGCTGAGAATTTTGTAGCTGATCACTTAAGCAAGATCTAAAGAGAAAGCGAACCAATGCCTATCTAAGATGAATTCCCAGATGAGCAACTGCTGCACATCAAAACGTCTACACCATGGTTTGTCGACATCTGTAATTATGTGGCAACATCTCAGTTTCTGCCAGAGGCATCTCGACTTTACAAGGAAAAACTCCAGAGCGATGCCAAATACTACATGTAGGATGATCCTTATCTATGGAGACTTTGTAGTGACCAAGTCATTTGCAAGTGCATTCCTAACGCCGAGATCAATTCGGTTCTCTAGTTTTGCCATGCAGCACCTAGAGGCGGCCACTATGGATCTACCCGGACTGCTAGGAAATTACTGGATTTTGGGTTTTATTGGCCCACTCTTTTCAGAGATGCTTATCAACTAGTCTCCACCTGTGACAAATGTCAAAAAGCTGGAATGGCCATTAGCAGAAGACATGAGATGCCCCAGCAACCCATTTTGTTTTGTAAAGTCTTTGATGTGTGGGGTATTGACTTCATGGGGCCATTCCCAATCTCCAATGGGTACTCTTATATCTTGCTGGCTGTAGATTATGTGTCAAGATGGATAGAGGCCATAGCCACCAAGACCAATGATGCCAAAGTCATAGTGGATTTTCTGAAATCCAATATCTTCTATCGGTTTGGTGTGCCAAAAGTACTCATAAGTGACCAAGAGAGTCATTTCTGCAATAGAGCCATGTTCTCTTTACTCCACAAGTATGGGGTGGTGCATAGAATTGCAACAGCATATCACCCCAGGCAAATGGCCAAGCTGAAGTTTTTAACAGGGAAATAAAGAAAACGTTGCAAAAGATGACCAACCCTAGTAGGAAAGACTAGAGCCGACTCCTTAAGGACGCTCTTTGGGCACATAGAATTGTATACCGAACACCATTAGGGATGTCTCCCTACCGGATTATCTTCGGGAAAGCCTGCCATCTTCTTGTGAAGCTAGAACACAAAGCTTACTAGGCTGTCAAATAGTGCAATCTGGCCTATGACCAAGTTGGAGAGTAGAGGAAATTCCAACTACAAGAACTAGATGAGCTCCTCTTGGAAGCATACGAGAATTCCAGGATTTACAAGTAGAAAGTCAAGAAATTCCATGACCAGCAGATCCTGAGAAAAGAATTCTGAGTTGGCCAGAAAGTGCTGTTATTCAATTCATGCCTAAAGCTCATAGTAGGTAAGCTCCATTCTAGATGGGATGGACCTTTTGTTATCACTAATGTTTTTCCCTATGGTGTAGTGGAATTAAAAGATGAACACACCAACAACACCTTCAAGGTCAATGGACACAAAATTAAACTTTTTCATGAAGGTCTAGTACCACCAGCAGGCAACATGGAGACCATTTCATTGATGGAACCAGCTCCATCAAATGACACACCTTAAGCCAGTCACACAAACCCCTCTGAATTTATGCCATGCATTAGGAACAATGCAACATTCAAGTGTGGGGGGAATTGTATGGCCATTCAAGGCCTGCTTTGCTGAGCTGAAATCTGTGCCTTAAATTTCTTTTGTAATTAAACTTCATGCCGACTCCATCTTAATTTTTGTTGTAGTTTTAGCTTTCCCTTTAGTTCTTTATTCTCATTTTCTTTTCCTTTCAATTACTTGTATGCTTTTATTTCTGCTCTTATTTTCTGTCATTTCCTGGTCTCAAATAAAAGTTGTCCAAGCCGAATCCGTTCCGACTCTAGTGCCATCTCGGTCGGATCCGGATCGACTTATGTTAGACAAGACTAAGCTTGCATTCTGTCATTTTTTATTTTCGCTTTGTTTTCCTCCTAGCCGAATTCGGAATTTGGATTGTTCAGATATGTTTGAAAAAGAGAATTTGAAATGATTTCTTTATGTTTTGATTAGAGTAGTAGGAAGCAATTCAAAGCTCTAGAGAGATTTTTCAACCTTGTCAGGGAATAAAATTTTCGTGTCCCTAGGTAGGAAGTAGTTGAAAACTGAAAAAGAGAAACTGTTGCGATAGAGCAAGTATCCGTGTGAGGATTTTTTGAACCTTGTGTATATATGATGGCTTTGTGATAAACTCATTTTTAGTTGTCTTACGGGCATCAAATAACTAAAGCTAACTATAGTATAGTCAACTCTAGGTCGATTTTTCTCAAGCACACAGTGTGCTCAATTGTGATTCGAAGTGAAGTGAAATGATGTAGAAGCTGAGGTGTAGAGTACTAACTCGTCTCAGCACTGACCGAGTCGCTCTCGGCAGAAACTGAGCCGAGATGATCTCGATAGAGATCTATCCGACTTGGTTTCAGCTGAGTGTAGACAGACGCTACAGAGGCGGACTATCTTTGTCTCAGACTGAAAAGCAGTAAACAGGGGGGATTGAAATGCAAGTAAAGCAGAGAGTAAACTAAAACTATGAATGCAGTGAACATATACTAATGCTACTGGTTTTACTATTATTACTATTATGATATAACTGTGCTCATGTTCAGTTCTATTAGTCCAAGTTCAGTTCAATTTCCGCACTCCAGTTCTCAGTCCATATCAGCCTTGGAAATTCTTATGGCAATCGTCAAAGGTTCGTCCATTGCCATACCGAGGAATTACATAATCGCCGCCTCATCAGTTGGCAGGGATTAAGTTTAGAGCTGATTTTAGGTTCTCAATCAACATTCGTTAAGTGATTACCTACTAAATTAGTTAAACTAGTTCTGATCGGCTTAGCTTAACATTGTTCACGTCTTAAATGCAATCGCGATTCAATTTGTGAATTAAAGAAGAGGAAAGGAACCGAGATAAGAAATGCATAATGAAATTGATTAATAGAAAATAGAGTACAAACACATTGGTTTGAATTCAGGTGGATCCATCTTCCTCAACGATCGCCATGGTTGATGGTGGTGGTTCTCCTCCAATAGCCTGAGCGATGAGGATCAGATCCACCAGAGTGTGTTGGAATCCCAAGCAGTCCCCTCTGACAGACTTCGGCTTCCCAATCTCAAACCTACACTTCCTCGATCGAGAGAAGCACCAAAGTAGCACCGTGCACCACTATAACGAAGGAAAACGAGAGCGAGAGAATGGATATAATGAGAGTGTGTTGAGAGTGAATTCAAAGACCCCTAAAAAGTGCACAACTCCTCCTATATATACACGAGCTATGACTTACTACTCCTAACGATTCCTAACAAAATTACAACATGAATTGCCTATTCTACCCTTGTGTAACTTGTGCTGCAAGCTTCTCCATAAGTGACGTGGCAGTTGAGCTGGAGCTGAGGTGGCCCAGAGCTGGATAGCTGACGTGGATAGCGTCTTTGGGCTGCTCCTTAATGGACTGCACCTATTTGGGCTGTTGGGCCGTGAAGCCTGGCTTGATCTGGTTTGGCCGAGATGGAGTCGATCTTGGCCGAGACGACTTCATCTCGGCTAAGTCTTCTTATGATGGACCCGAGAACATCTCAACTGAACCTGCAAGAAAAGAAGAGTTAGCTAAGATCATCGAATTAGCACAGATTTGTATTTTCTCTATTTTTAGGTCCATAATATGAATCTCAGCTAACACTCAATTCTTAAGCACAAGATAGTCTTGCAAACATCCTTCTTAGGTCCATAAAGGATGCATAATTTGTGACTCATCACTTTGCACCTTGCCATTCTCTCTTTCTGGTGTGATTTTTGCATCCTTGTTGACTGTGTATTCTAGATTTTGCCTTGACTCTTTGGATATATTTGTTTTCACATGCATGAATGACATGATCTAGGCCATGTTTCTAATTAAACCCCAAGCCAAATGGACCTACCTTGTAAAAATTATCCATTGTTTACCCCTCTTGAGCCTGAATGACCATTCCTTTTTGACAGCTCATTACAAGCCCAAAGCTAGAAAAACCATGATACAACCTCAACCTTAAGGAGCAGAGGAGCTTCGGAATTGTTTTGGGAATAAGTAGTGATCAAGTGTGGGGGAGATACTAAGAAGCAAAGCAAGAGTAGTGTATCAAAAGGATTGAAAAAGGAAAGAACGAAACAAGTGCAGAGAAATAAAAAGAAAAATGAAAAAGCAGCCAAAGCCATAAGCTGTAAAGCAAAAAGAAATACAGCATGAGCTGCAGAATAGCTAGTAAGGAAAAGAAAGAAGGAAGAAACAAATGGAAAAGGAAAGGAAAAGGAACAGTAAGGAAGCCTTTCCCAAAAAAAGAAAAAAAAGAGAAAGAGGTATCTTGGGACGTCCTCAGACTGGCAAACTTACTCCCCATTGCTCCTCTCCTCCTTACGGTTCTAAACTTACTTTCCTTCTTATATCCTACCCTTGACCCTGGCCTCGTTACAAGCCAAAAGAAAGTCCTAGTGATCATGGTTGCATGTGTTTTTGAGGTATGAAAGGAGAGGCTAGGCAAAGTTCAGTAATAACAGTTTCATGTGATGTTGAGTGTAAATACAAACCCAAAAACTTGAGAGACTGAAAGAATATTTGCCTAAATGAGAGCTCTATCACTTCAGTCACTCTTTGATGTCTGCAGGTTACTGATTTTCCTAGGGTGTAGAAAGAGTAATTTTCAGACTATTTGAACATCTCAACCCTGGGGGGAACGAATGTCGAATCTGTTTTGGTTGAACTTAAGGAAGTCAATTGAAAACTCTTTCTCTATTTTAAAAAATCTCCCTTGTGTTTAAAACTTTATTTTGCCCAAGAATGCAAAAGTGTAAGTGTGGGGGTCTGATGAGTCACATTTTATACACCTTGCAGGGCCCTAAGATGAGTGTTTTAGAGATCATTTGGTGCCTAAGAATTGAGTATTAGCTAAGATTCATATTATGAACCTAAAAATAGAGAAAATATAAATTTGTGCTAATTCGAGAATCTTAGCTAATAAAAGACTTGTTCTTCTTTTCTTGCTGGTTCAGCTGAGATGATCTCAACCCCTCATAAGAGGTCCAGCTGAGACGATCTCGGCCCATCACAAGAAGACTCAACCGAGATGAAATCATCCCGGCCAGACTGACTCCATCTCGGCCAGGCCAGGCTTCTCGGTCCAGCAGCCCAATGAGGAGTGGCCCAAAGGTGTATCCACCTCAACTCCAGATCAGAGGCCACTTCAGCTCTAGCTTAGCTACAACGTCACCCCTGGAGAAGCTTGCAGCGCAAGTTACGCAAGGGTAGATTAGGAATCCAATTTGTAATTCTATTACGCTTCGTAGTTAGCGTGCTTTAGCAAAGTTTAGCTCTTGTATATATAGGAGGAGTTGTGCACTTTTGCAAGGGTCTTTGGAATTCATATTTTCCCATCTTTATTGTTTCCATTCCCTCGCTCTCATTTTCTACGCTCACGGTGGTGCACGGTGCTATTATTGGCGCTTCTCTCGATTGAGGAAGTGCGGGTTAGGAACTGAGAAGCCAAAGGTTGCTAGAGGGGACCGATTGGATTACCAACACACTCCGATGGACCTGATCCTCAACGTCCTAGCTAGTAGAGGTGAACCATCGCCGTCGACCATGGCAATTGTCGTGGAAGATGGAATCACCAAATCCAGGCCCTGTGTTTGTATTTTGTTTTCAATAATATAAGTGTTTTTTGATTTTTGATCTTTGTTGCATTCCTGAAATCTAATTCTCTTGCTACGCTGCGATTGCACAAAGTAATGTGAGTAATGTTAAGATAAGCTGATCGAAACTGGTTTAACTAATTCAGTAGGTAATCAACTAGAGAACCTAATTGAGAACCTAAAATTAACTCGGGACTTAATCCCTGCCAACTGATGAGATAACGATTATGTAAATCCTCGGTATGGCAATGGACAAATGTTTGGCGATCGTCATAAGAACATTAAAGGTTGATAAGGACTGTGGACTGAGTGACTGAACTAGAATGGACTTGATTCTTGGATCGAAATATGAATACAGTAGTAGCAGTAGCAGTAGAGTAGTTAGCTTAGCTGCATTCGCATTTTAGCTTAATTGCATTTTACCTTACTCGCATCCAATTCCCCCTATTTCCTGCTTTTCACTCTAAGACAGAGTCAGTCCGACTCTGTAGCGTCTGTTGCACTTAGCCGAGATCATGTCCGATGAGGCTTTGTCGAGTCCATATCGGACTAGTCTCTGCCGAGAGCGAGTCAACACTCTACACTCAAGAGTTTCAGTTTTACTTCGGTTTTCACATAAAATCACAATTGAGCAAATTATGTCCTTGAGAGAATTCGACCTAGGGTTGACTATGCTATAGTTAGCTTTAGTTTATTTGATAAACAAAATACGATAAAAGATGCTCTTATCATTGGGCTAACGAGGACCATGCTCGTCTCTCACAAGTTAGGCACCTCATCTTACTAACCCATATAACTAGCACTATCGACACCCCACACAAGCCTAAGTAGCTCATTAGACAAGTGTCATTTGAGTTCCTATCCTACCCATTCTTGACCAAGAAAACTCGTCCAATAACCATTCATCCATTATTCATTTTCATACAATTTCTCATGCTTATCGCTTTCAATGTAATGACATTAATATCCTACTTAAATTCATATACAACAATATATAAAAACATACATGAAGTTCATATGAAAACACATCTCTAAGCTTACAACAAGGAAATCTATTCTCCTAAGTTTGAGTCTTTTGCTCGGCAAGTCAACAACTCACTCAACAAATGAGGCCTATAGAGAGCCTTGCACTACCATTCACCTAGTGAACCATCATGTTCCCTTAGTGAATGGGCCACTCTTGCTCAAAAAGTCTCACTACTTTCTCAGCAAGTGGAATTTCTAGACCTCTAGCTCAGACCTTTAGCTCACCTAACGAGTAGAGTTATAAAGAGTTGTTCCTCTTTGTTCTCCCTCTCTTGCTCAACAAGACTCTTTTCTCATTCAACGAGTAAAGCCACAAAGGCTCTAGTGGTGCCACTCACCTAATGAACAAACACATAGAGAGTTTTAATACTCCCGTCACTCATTGTGACCCATTCTCGCTTAGCAAACAAAGTCACAAAGAGTTTCACTCTCTAACTTTCGCTCCGTCGCTCAACCAGACCACTCGTTTCCCAACAAGTAAGGCCACATAGAGCACTTATAATTCATATTTTAGACACTTTATAAGGTCTTAAGTTGGGTAGAATATACTCTAATTGGTATTTACAAATCTATGCTAATGTATGAATTTTAGCTAACAAAAAGAGTGAGCTCATTTTTGCAGGTCAAACTGGAGTCCCAAACCATCCTAGCCGAGACCGAGACCGAGTCCTCTCGGCCATCACAGCCGAGACCGAATGCGTCTCGGCCAACCCAAAGCGTCTCAGCCAGTTGAAAGTGTCCCGGCCAACTAAAGACATCCCGGCTAGATGAAGTCGTCCCGGTCAGACGAGTTCCTTTCTTGTGCTAACTCTACATGTCCGACTCTGCATGGAGGCTTCTCATGCCAACTCCAGCCTATCGACTCCAGCCCAACTAATTTCATCTCGACCAGATGAAGCCAACTCCACAAATGTCGACTCTACCATCAATAGTCGGATATTGACTCTTGTGAGGTCGACTCCAGGTATCGGCTTCAATCCGTCTAAATCTGTCCCGACAAACAAAGACCGAATTCACTCCAACAATTCCAGCATGTGTCATTTAGGAAAACAGTTAGTTAGTTGAGTTTGTTCTTTCTGTTATGACAAGTTAGTTAGGGTAGTTATTTTTGTTAGAAAGTAGTTAGGCTATACATGTATAAATAAAGGAGATGTAATTCATTCATAGGCTAGCGAGCGAAGCTTATCAATAGCATGCAAAGCATACACGCATACTCCATCATTCACCTCTATATTCTTACTTTACTCCTCTTTGTTCAAAGGTGTGATAAAGACCCAACCAACAAAGTCAACGATAATTTGCATGACATTGGAGGTCCCATGACTAGGCCCAAAACCCAAATAATGAAGCAATCATTGCTAGGCCTAAGTTTGGGAATTATGGAAAGTTTAGAGCACAATGAATCAAAGGCTGCACCAAAATGGGCCACTTTATTACAAGTTGATGAAGATTGGAGCCCATATTGAAAAACATATATAAAGCCTAAAGTCATTGTCATGTAATTTGTGCTGAGTAATTAATTAGGATTTATTTACATGTATTTTCACATAAATCACTTTTTGATAATGGGTTGAAAAAGGGAAAGTTGGATAGTTGGTGGAAAAATAGGAAGGTCATTAATGATGGAAATAAAAGGTTAGTGGGGAGATCTAGTGGATGGGATTTTATGCCAATTAAAGTATTAATGGACATTAAATCCATGAGATTTTATGCCAATTAAAATATTAATGGGCATTGATTTCAGGGTTGTCTAGTTAAGCCTATAAATAAACTCTTGTAACCATCCAGCAGGGCAGAATTTATAATTTGAATAAAATTTGTGTTTATTTGTGAGCACTTTTCCTTTGGTTCTTAGGTTAAAGAACTTTTATAGTGTTGGTTCTACCGGCAGGTCGCGATTAGGGTCGCATTTTTGATAACTTTGGTTCTCCTAGCAGGTCGCGGCTAGGGTCAAGTTCCTCTTTTCATCTGCTTTCAAGATGGTCCAATTTTAAGATCGTGTCATGGTGCTTTAATGATGCTTAGTCGATCGAGTGGCCGTAGAGTAGAGTTCGAGCTGAGTAGAGTTGCTAGAGATAGATTGACCAAGAGGGATAGATTTTTCTGTCTTCACGGCACGATCTAGAGGGTACCGCCTCTCATGTTTTCTGTTCTCCTTTAGTTGAACACTACAGCTACCATTGGCGATCATCGTAGGAAGCTAAGTACACAGCCCATGAATCCATACAACTCATGCATCACTACACTAGTTAATCAATGAATAGGTTTGAGTTTCTCTACTTCCATGTTTGTAATTCTTGTTAGCTTAATCTGTTCTTGCTTGTGTCACGATTGTGCATGGTAAGAATAGAGCATGTTAGTTTAAGGGCCAATCAGAACCACTCTAACAACACTATAGGTAATCAATAGAGAACCTACATCAGCCATAGGCGTAATCCCTGCCAAACTCGAGGCCATGATTGTGTTAGTCCTTAGTAGGCAACAGACGAATGTTAGGCGATCGTCTTAAGACATAGGTTGGTGAGGAAGTGCATGCATGATAGGAACCGAAACCTAGAACCATCTCATTGGTAACTTTGGAAGTGGTACGATAAATACATGTTCTGCTTAATTGTAGTTAATTGTAGTTGCCTTTACCTTCATAGATAGTCATTTCCTTTTAGCACTTTACTTTACAAGCAAAACCCCCATTTTACTTTCCGTTACCGCATCCGCACTTTACACTCTTTGTTTTGCATGTATCTCAGCCTTTTACACTAGAATACACTAGAATCACGTGTCCTTGAGAGATTCAACCTAGGTTGCCCCTATGCTACCCATAACATAGGAAATCTAGTATTTTGGTACTTGAAATAATGACTAATTCTAACACTATCTAATTGGCGTTGTTGCCAAGAACACATATTATGTGTCTTTGTGTGTCGAGCCTGAGTAGTTGCCGAACCTACGTCTGTAGAGTGCCTTGTCTAATTTTTTAGTGTCTGTGTCTGTTTTTTTATATATTAAGTATATTTTTTTACTAACTATTGAGTCTATTTTTTTTTACTAACTATTGAGTTTGTTTTTTTTACTAACTGTTAAGTCTGTTGTTTACTAACTGACAAGTCTATGTTGCTTATTAAATGTAGAGAGTGTTTTGCTAAGAGTCTAGTCTCTTAAGTCAAGTTTTCAGTTTTTAAGCATGTTGAGTCTGTTTTGGTACTGAGTCAAGTCTAAGCTTTTCTACATCCCGAGTTTGTGAGTATTTGCTTATGTTTGTAATAATTCACTGTATGTGCCAAAACTGTATATGCCGAATTTTGCATGTGCCAAATCCGTATGTGTTAAGTCAACGTGTGCCAAGTCTGCATGTCTAGCTGAGTCTGTGCGTGAGTGTGTGTGGAGCAGCTGTGTGAGTAATTTTTAGAAAAAAGGCCAATTTGTGTATAATTTTTTCTGCATAATTTTTTCTCTTCTTTTCTGTATTTTCCTTTCATTTTTTTGCATAATTCATTTACTATATGTTGCATTCATTTTTTTTGCATATTCTATTTTCTGTATCTTGCATTTAATTTTTCTGCATAATTTTTTCACTACGTTCTTTTTCTGCATAATTTTTTCCTGTATATAGTGCATGACTTTCTTATTTTTCTAAAGTTTTTTTTGTTACTATTATCCAGATCATTTCAGTAATTTCTCTTTTGCATAGATTTTTTCTTTTCTGCATAGTTTTTTAATTGTAGTGACATTCTGTTGTTTCTGTTTTTTTATTATTTGATTCTGTTAATAACATGTATACCTCCCATCCTGATACTAGTACCAATTTTCATTCTTCTAATCTTGGTAATTCTGAAACTAGTTCTAACCTTGAGGGAATAGGATACATATGCTATGATGTACCAATCATGGTGTCCTCAATATTCCAACTAGGAACAAGCCCAGTCATGGGAACATTATCAGTCTGGACTAACCCATGTGTTGCTTGAGTTTCATGATTTTGTAGGTAACACTCAGCACTGCTTTAGGGGACCTACTGTAGCCAGAGTAAGGAAGGAGACAGTTGTTGCTAGCGATCAGAGAGTGGAAGATAGCCTAGAGGAATTGACATCTCTTGTT
Source organism: Mucuna pruriens (assembly GCA_025330945.1). Lineage (NCBI taxonomy): Eukaryota > Viridiplantae > Streptophyta > Magnoliopsida > Fabales > Fabaceae > Mucuna > Mucuna pruriens. The sequence goes on from JAENHJ010000412.1 coordinate 164,167, forward strand.
AGACAGCGAGCCATTGGACAACACCACAATGGGCCACCAGTGCAAGATTGTGACATGTGTGGTTCTGTGAGACATCCAACCGATGCTTATCTCATTTTTCAAGAAATGTAACCGCCGCAATACCAACTGGTTTCATAACCTGGTAGGGCATCTTCGTTGGAAGAGTTTATGAAGCATCTGACAATGAACAACATGAAATTCCAAGGGATATGTGTGCTACACTGTAGGATTTGTGATTACAAATTGGAGAATTAACCACCATAACAAATCAACTATATTCCAAGAGATTTGGACGTAGTCCTTCTCAGACCATCCTTAGTCCACAAGACGAACATATGAATGACATAATCGGGAGGAGTAGCAAAGAGCTACCACAACAATAATCAGTCACTTTGCATTATGAAATGACATAATCGGGAGGAGTAGCAAAGAGCTACCACAACAATAATCAGTCACTTTGCATTATGAATTTTTTGAAATTTCGGATTCAGAGAATTCTCTTACTGATTGTAATTACACATGTACTGATTTGATTAAGTGTTCTGATTGTCATGATATTAATGCAGATACAGGTGCGGGAGTCATAGCTAATTCTAAAGTGGTAGTAGTACAACCTCCATGGCTGACCATGGCGCAGCCATGGCAACCTTCAATAGCCACAATTGCTACGTTGGTCTTTGCCAACTCATTAGATGATGTTTTTGACGCTACTGAGATGGCTGAAGTTTCTACCTCTATAGTGGATTTTTTGACTCTAGTGAGATGGTTGAAGTTGCCGACTCTATAGAGGATGTTTTTGACTTTGCTGAGATGATTGAAGTTGTTGCCTCTGTAGTGGATGTGTTTAACTCTACAAAGATGGCCAAGAGTGCTGACTGTGTAAATATTGTGTCTGACCTAGCTGATATGGTTGAGGTTGCCAACTTAGTGGTTGATATTACTAACATTACCGATGTGAGTGTGGGTGTTGATTCTGTGTAGGATATTTCGGTCAATATGACTAAGAGTGCTAATTCCGTATGTGTTGATGCTGATCTTGTTGATAGAGCCGAGGGTGTCGACACTGTTGTTGAGATATAGGTGGGTGTTGAAATTGTTAACTCTGTGGTTGAATTGTCGGATGGTGTTAAAATTGCCGACTCTATGATTGATATTACAGACAGTGTTAATATGGTTGAAATGGTCGACTTTGTGGTCAATATTTCTGGTTTTGCTGATACAATTGAAATTTTGGATTCTATGGCTAACGGGTCTGACTTGGCTAAAGTTTCAGATTCTGGGACTGAAGTTTCAAACCCTGTTAATATGTTTTCAGCTGATGTGCAAGATTTTGCCAACTCTTGATATTTCTAACCTTGCTAACATGGTTGATATGATTGATTTTTCTTTTCCTTGGTTAGCCAACTATGAATGCAGGTATGATGGAGACATGGAATGTTCCAAATCCGACTCCAAAAATTGGAAGAGAGAAGAGTCCAACTCCAGATATCAAAAGGGAGTCGGGTTCGACCCCATAAATGAGGAGGACGCTGAGACCGACTCCAACAACTTGGAGGGAGCCGAGTCCAACTCCAGTGATTCGGATAGAGCTAAGTCTGACTCTAGGAATCAATAGGAAGAAATCGAGTCCGCCTCCAGGAGCCAAAATCGTAAACAAGTCGAGGTTGAGTCTATTTCAAATTGTCGAGTTCGCCACCAAACAAATGCGTAGTCTGGTCTCGGTAACCAAGTTCGCAACTAGATAGGAGTCAAGACTATGCTTGGTAACCGACTCTACACATGGATAACTGAGACAACACTTGGACATCCAAACCTAATCCCGGGAACTGAGTCAGAATGCAACGAGTAAACCATCTTCACTTCCCTCACCAGTAACAAAGTCGATACTAGTGCCATCCATTGTGCAACCATTACAAGCCTCAGTAAAATTGCATTCTGAATTGTCTAAAAACTCTGAGTTTTCTGCAAATTCTGATTTTAAGAATTCTGTTAACTGTGAGCATTCTCTTTGTATAAAAATTAGCCATGCTGTTAAGGCAAGTGCAAAAATTGTAGACAATGTAGATATTGCAGAGGTTGTCGCAATGCCATCCCCATTAACATCTGGGGTGCCGCCAGTACATATTCTAGTAAGTACAACCAACCAACTCTAGGTAGAAGAGCTATTACACGATCTGAAGAAGCCGAGAAGCTTCTATGGCCACCTGGTCAAGCATTCATCATTTAGATTTTTGTTGAAGAAGCCATCAGAAGATATAATGCTGAAATTATCAAGATGGATGAGGAGGAGACTCCCTCAAGCGATTACAAACAAGAGCAGAGCAAAAATACTTGATATAAAATTTTGCATGTTCTTCCAACCTTGAGGAAGAAGTGTTTTTTCATATTTCCCCCTTCCCTTATGTGCATATGTGTTTGCATTGAGGACAATGCTTCATTTAAGTGTGTGTGTGTTGGGGGGGCGTTAGTTGTAGGTGTTTTTTTGTTTTTTTCGGTTCTTTGTCATTTTTACTATTTTCTATTTTTGTTTTACTATTTTTTGTCTTTGCATTTCTTTTTCTGTTGTTTCTACCGAGTTTGTGCTAGTTCTGATTCCTTTTCTATCGGGTCCGTGTTAACTCCGGTTCTATTGCATGTTTTTGTTTTTTCGTTTAGTTTTCTTTGTTTTTCTGTTTTCTGGTCGTTTCTTTGTTTTTTTTTTTTTGATTGTTGAGAAAAATCTTTTGCAAAGTTTAAATGGATTTTTTTAGGATGAAGAAAACCATGAAGTGGTAATGCATAATCCTGGATTAAGAGGTGTCACAACTTGACATGGAACAAAATTTTTGCATCCTTAAGAAATAAGTAACTAAAAAATTAAAGTTGAAACCATTAGTGATAGAGCAATTATCTGGGTGGGATTTTTTGAGCTTTATATGAAATGGCTTTACATCTTGCCATTCTCTTCTTTCTTGAGTGATTTTGCATTTATGTTGTTAGATTACTCTAGGTTTTTCCTTGACTCTCTTTTATACTACTTGTTTCACATGCATTAATGACATGATCTAGGCCTTCTTTCTTCACAAGCTACTAGTCAAAATGGACCTACCTTGCAAATAAAATCCCTTGTTTACCCTCTTTGAGCCTATATAACCATTTTTATTATGGTAGCTCATTACAAGCCAAAAGTGGAAAAACCATGATCAACCTAAACTGTAGGGGTCAGAGGAGCATTGGAATTGTTTTAGGAATAGGTTCCACATAAGTGTAGGGGTAGTATGCTGAGAGATTGGAGGGTACCATGTAATGCGTTTATGTTATGATAAAAGGTTTTTGAAAAAGAAAGAAAAGGGGTGTAAAGAAAAAAGAAAAAATTGAGGATAAATAAAGAGGAAGTGGCAAAAGCAAAAAGGTTGCAAGAAAAATGCAGCACAAGGCCGTAAGAATACAAAAAATAAAAAGTGAGAAAAGAAAGAAAAGAATATAAAAGGAAAGAAAGGGAGTGTAATGTGATTTTGTTTTGTAGGGTTAGTCTCCATACTTAGGGACTTACTCCCCATTGCTCCTCTCTCCCCTTTGGCTATTCAAGCTCACTTCACCTCTCATATATCCTACCTTACCCTAGCAACGTTACAACCCTAATAAAGTCATATTGATCATTATTGCATGTGTTTAAAGGTGTAAAAATTAGAGACTAGTCAAAACTTGGTAGTACTAGTTAACATAGGATGTTTGAGTGTAAACACAACTTTAAAACACTTGAGAGATTGAGAGCACATACCGTGAGAGAGCTCTATCATTTTTTTGTGGTTGCTCTTTAAATTTTCGTTGTTTGCTTGTCTAGTTTAGATGTTGGAGAAAGTAATTTCACCAATTGATTGAGTGCCTTGATTCTGGGATGAATGTATACTTAGTTTGTTTATCAACTTAAGGACTTCATTTAAAAATACATCTTATTCTCACAATCAGTTTTTGTCATTTTTTTCCTTAATGATCTATTCTAATTTTGCCCAGGAGTACAAAAATGTAAGTATGGGGGTCTAGTAATTCGTATTTTAAACACCCTATAAGGTCTTAAGTTGGGTAGACTAGACACTAATTAGTAGTTAAGAATCATATATTAGCTAAAATTTAGATTTCTAAGGTAAAAATAGGGAAAAATACAAATCTATGCTAATTTGCGGATTTTAGCTAACAAAAAGAGTAAGCTCATTTTTGCAGGTCAAACTAGAGTCCTGAATCATCCCAATCGAGACTAAGACCAAGTCCTCCTAACCATCACAGTCGAGACCAAATGTGTCTCGACCAGCTGAATGTGTCTCGACCAACTAAAGACATCCTGGCTAGATGAAGTTGTCCCAACCAGATGAGTTCCTCTCTAGTGCCGACTTTACATGGCTGACTCCACATGGAGGCTTCACATGCCAACTCCATCCTACTGACTCTAGCCCAACCGATTTTGTGCTGGCCAGATGAAGCCAACTCTACAAATTCCGACTCTACCATCAATAGTCGTATGCCGACTCCAGGTGTCGATTCCAATTCGTCCACATCTATCCCGGCAAGCAAAGACCGAATCCACTACAGCAATTCCAGCACGTGTCATTTAGGAAAATAGTTAGTTAGTTGAGTCTGTTCTTTCTGTTACAACAAGTTAGTTAGGATAGTTATTTCTATTAGAAAGTAGTTAGGCTATACATGTATAAATAAAGGAGATGTAGTTCGTTCATAGGTTAGTGAGCGAAGATTATCGATAGCATGCAAAACACACACACATACTCCATCATTCACCTCCATATTATCATTTCACTCCTCTTTGTTCAATGGTACTTCGGCGACACTCAGTCGATTGAGTAGGCGTAGGGCATAGTTTGAGCTGAGCAGAGTTGCTCGAGATAGACTGACCAAGAGGGATAGATTCGCCTGTCTTCACGACACGCTCTAGAGGGTACCACCTCTCATCTTCTCTATTCTCCTTCGGTTGAACACTACATCTACCATTGGTGATCGTTGTGGGAAGCTGAGTTCATAGTCCATGAATCCATACAACTAATGTATTGCTACACTATTTAATCATTGAATGTGTTTGAGTTTATCTACTTCCATGTTTGTAATTCATGTTAGCTTAATCTATTCTTGCTTGTGTCATAATTGTGCATGGTAGGAATAGAGCACGTTAGTTTAGGGGCCAATGGGAACCACTCTAACAACACTATAGGTAATAAATAGAGAACCTACATCAGCCACAAGCGTAATCCCTGCCAAACTCGAGGTTGCGATTGTGTAAGCCCTCAATAGGCAACGGACGACTGTTAGGCGATTGATAACTTGCTTTTTGTCTTAGTGGGTTTTATCAAATAAAACTAAAGCTAACCATAGTATAGTCAACCCTAGGTCATTCTTCTCAAGGACATAGTGTGTTCGATTATGGCTTAGTGTGCAAAACAGTAATGTAATCTAGTCTCGGCTAAGTGTTGACTCAGACGTAATAGAGTCGGACTAGACTCAGTTTCGACAGACGTGGCAGAGTCGGATTAGCCTTGATCTCGAACTGAATTGCAGGAAATAAGGGGGTTTGGTTGTAGAGAAAATAAAGACAGGAATTAAACTAAGTACAAAAGTAAATGTGATCTATGCTACGCTGCCTAACTACTGTATCAACACAGAGATTCAATAAGCAATTAGTTCACAGTTCTCTCTCAAGCTGTGACTCTAAACCAACCTAGAATCTTACGGTGACTGCCAAATGTTTGTCCATTGCCATACGGAGGATTTACACAACCGCTACCTCATCAGTTGGCAAGGATTCTACACATGATTGATTTTAGGTTCTCTACTCGATCACCTAATTAAGTGGTTAAACTGGTTCCAACCATCCTAGTCTAATGTTGGTCTACTCTTACTAATGCGCAACTGGGATGTAGTGAAAGCAGATTAAAGCAAGACGCACAATCAAGAGACATGAAACGTAAACCAATTATATTACTGAAAATAGAGTGTGAATACAAGGCGTGACTTCAATGGTTCCGTCTTCCACAACAACCGCCATGGAAGGGCGGTAGTTGTTCACCGTCAATAATCAAGACATTGAAGATCGGATCCATCAGAGTACATTGGCTAACCAATCGATCCCCTCTGAAAATATTTGGCTTCCCAGTTCTTGACCTGCACCTCCTCAACCGAGAGAGACGCCTCTGAAGCACCGTGCACCATCAATGGAGTGAGAGCGAGTAGATGGAGCTTGAATGAATATGGATGTGAGTCTGAATTCCATACCCTAAAACGTGCCTAGTGTACCCTATATATACATGAGTGGGGCCACTTATGGCGCATGCTAAACCTAACGAACTTCCCTTACAAAATTACATCGTTGGATTGCCTATTCTACCCTTCGGATGATCTTTCTTGTGCTACAAGCTTCCTCCAAAAGTGATGTGGCAGTTGAGATGGATAAGGTTATAATGAGTGTGCTTGGGCTGGTTGAGCTGATCTGATTGGGTCACTACACTAGGGCTGCTTTGCTCCTTTAGGCTACTAGGCTGTAGAGTTGGCCGGTCCGAGGGGGAGTCGGTCTGGCCAGGATGGCTTCTCTTGGACCGAGACTCTCCTAATGGGCTAAGACGTCCTTTGCTTGGCCTACAAAACGAATCCAGTCTTTTATTAGCTAAAATATCCAAATTAGCACAGATTTATATTTTCCCTAATTCTAGGTCCATTATCTGAATCTTAGCTAAGATGTGATTCTTAAGTACCAAATAATCTCAAAAGTACCCATCTTAAGTCCCTGTGAGGTGTATAAAATATGACTTATCAAACCCCCACACTTACACTTTTGCACACTTGGGTAAAATCAGATTTGATCATCAAGGGAGTTTTAAAAAAAAAAATAAGATTAATTTTTCAAATGAATTTCTTAGACTCAACAAAACAAAATCGTCAGACATTCATCTCGGGATCAAGACATTCAAGAAATCTATGAAAATTACTTTTCCACATCCAAGGCAAATAAGCAACCTGCAAACATTAAAGAATAACTGAGAAGTGACCGAGCTCTCAAGGCATATCCTCTTAATCTCTCAAGTGTTTGGGCTTGTATGTACACTCAAACATCCCATGTAATTGGCACTGGCAGACCTTGACAGGCCTCTCCTTCTACACCTCCAAAAACACATACAGTAATGATCAAAAGGACTTTCTTTTCAGTTTGTAACATGGCCATGGTTAAAGGTAGGATACAGGATGGTGAAGTGAGTTTGCTGACCATAGGGAAGAGAGGAGCAATGGGGAATAAGTTTGTATGCATGGAGGGTATCCCCTAGGACCTATAATTCTTATTTGAGAGCATCCTTGCTCACTTCTTTCCCTTTTGTATTTTTCTTTTCTTCTTTTTCTCACTTTTTATTTTGCAGCCTTGTGCTGCATTTTTGTTGCAACTTCTAACTTTTAGCTACTTTCCTCAAATTGTTTTTCTTTCTTTTCTTTTTCAACCTTTTTTCAGATACATTACTCTTGTTGTGTCCCTGGGTGTCTCCCCCACACTTGAACAAGACCCACTCCTAAAACAATTCCAAAGCTCCTTTAGCCCCTATAATTGAGGTTGATCATGGTTTTCCATCTTTGGCTTGTAATGAGCTATCATATCAGAAAAAAAAATGGTTATTCAAGCTCAATGAAGGTAAACAAGGGATTTATTTTTGCAAGGTAGGTCTATTTGGCTCTTGGGTTTGTTAGAAAAATGACCTAGATCATATCATTCCTGCATGTGAAACTAGGTATATCTAGAGAGTCAAGGCAAAATCTAGAGTACACAATTATGGATGCAAACATCACACAAGAAAGGAGAGAATGGCAAGATGCAAAGTCATTTATATATACAAGGCTCAAAAATTCTCACACGGATAATTAATCTGCCATTATTGGTTTTATCTTTTTCCATTTTTCAATCACTTATTGCCTAAGAGTGCAGAAATTTCACTCCTTGTCAATTTTAAAAAATCTTTCCTCTAGGGTTATGCACTACCTCTTGCTGTTTCATCCAATCCTAAAGAAATCCATTCAAATTTTATTTTTCAAAGCATTTTTCTCAGCAATAAGAATTCAGAACTCCGTTAAAGGGAAAAATAAACAAAATCAAAACAAAAATTGAAAGGGAACTGAAGTCGGTCCGGATCCGGCCGAGATGGAACTGGAGTCGGCATAGACTCGGCTAACAGTTTTATTTTGAAAATAAAAGAAAACAGAACTTAATGAAAATAAGACACAATTGAAACATAAACTAAATTCAAGACAAAAACAAAACATAAACAGCACATTGGAGTCGATATAGAGCTGATCAAAAAAGCAAATTATAACAGAATTGAGTAAGCCTTGGATGGCTACACCCTTCCCCCCACACTTGAATGATGCATTGTCCTTAATGCATGACATGAATATAGAGGGGATCCTGAGGCTTGCTCAGGGTGTGTCATCCAGCGGGGCTAGTTCCAATAATAAGATACTCTCCATCTCAAGCATTGTTGATGCTAGACCTTCATGGAAAAGTTTGATCTAATGCCCGTTGACTTGGAAGGTGTTGTTTGTAGTTTCGTCCTTTAATTCCACTACACAATAAGGAAAAATGTTAGTGATAACAAATGGTCCATCCCATCTAGATTGGAGCTTACCTGCAATGAGCTTTAGACGAGATTTGAACACAAGCACTTTTTGGCCGACTTGGAACTCCTTCCTCAGAATTTGTTGGTCATGAAACTGCAACCTTCTGCTTGTAGATCCGGGAGTTCTCCTAGGCTTCCAAGAAAAGCTCATCTAGTTCTTGGAGTTGGAGTTTTCTTTGCTTGCCGGCTTGGTCGTAGACCAGGTTGCATTGCTTGATAGCCTAGTAAGCCTGATGTTCTATTTCAACCGAGAGATGACAGGCTTTACGAAAAACAATCTGGTAGGGAGACTGATAAAGCTCATTTTTAGTCGTCTCAACGTGCATCAAATAAACTAAAGCTAACTATAGCATAATCAACCCTAGGTTGAATTCTCTCGAGGACACAGTGCGCTCAATTATGATCTTGTGTGAGAACTGGAGTAGTGTAGAAACTCAAGTGTAAAATGCAGACTCACTGTCGGCTAGGTTCCAAGTTGCTCTTGGCAGAGACAAGTCTGATATGGACTCAGTAGAGCCTTATCTAACACGGTCTCAGCTAAGTGCTGACAAACGCAACGGAGTCGGACTAATTCTGTTTCGAACTAAATTGCAGTAAATAGGGGGTTGTATGTAGATTGAGAAAAACAACAATTAAGCTAAGAATGCAAATGCAGCTTCAACAATCAAGTCGGCCCTGGTTCGTTCACTCATGTTCACGTTCCATATCAACCCTAGCTTCTCTTATGACGATCGTCAAACATTCGTCTAGTGCCATATTGAGGAATTACATGATTGCTACCTCATCAGTTGGCAAGGATTAAGTTCATAATTGATTTTAGGTTCTCTAATTGATTACCTACTGAAGTTGTTAAACTGGTTCCAATCAGCCTAGTTCAATGTTGTCTACTGAACAATGCCCAATCACGACACAGTAAAGCAGATTAGAATGCAGGAATCGTAACACGAGATGGGAATCATAACTACTTATATCATTAAGAATGAAATACAAACACAGGATGTGAATTCGATGGATCCATCTTCCACGACGATCGCCATGGTCGGCGATGATGGTTCACCTCTATTGGCCAAGATGTTGAGGATCAGGTTCACCAGAGTGCGATGGCAAGCCAAGCGGTCCCCTCTGGCGACCTTCGACCTCTCAATCCTTGACCTGCATTTCCTCGATCGAGAGAAACAACAATGAAGAATCGTGCACCACCATGAAAATGGAGGTGTGAGCGAGAAGATGGAGTGTAAATGTATATGGTATTAAGTTTGAATTCAACAACCATTAAACGCGCCCAGCTCCTTCTATATATACACGAGCTGGACTTTTGAACACGCAAGCTAACGGACTCCTAACTGAATTACAGAGTGAAATTCCTACTCTACCCTTGTGTAACTTGCACTACAAGCTTCTCCCAGAGTGACAGGGTAGCTAAGCTGGATAGAGCTGACCTGGATGCTAGATTGGCTTACTGATCTGGGCTGCTCCATGTGGCTGTTGGACCTGCAGAGCCGGCCGGTCCAAGAAGGGGTTGGTCTGGCTGGGATGACTCACTGGGCCGAGACTCTTGATGGGTTGAAATCAATTTGACCAGCCAAAAGGAATAAATTCTCTTATTAGCTAAAATCCTAAAATTAGCACAAATTTATGCTTTCCCTATTTTTAAGTCCGTAATATGAATCTTAGTTAACACTCAATTCTTTAGCACCAAATGATCCCAAAAACACTCATCTTAGGTCCCTGCAAAGTGTATAAAATGTGATTCATTAGAGACATCCCCAACAGAGTTTGGTATGTAGTTCTGTGTGCCCATAGAGCGTCCTCAAGGAGTCGGCTCCAGTCCTTCCGGCTGGGATAGGCCATCTTTTGCAATGTTTTCTTGATTTTCCCATTGAATACTTCAGCTTGGCCATTTGTCTAGGGGTGGGAGGCTGTGGCAACTCTATGCACCACCCATACTTGTGGAGTAAGGAGGACATGGCTCTGTTACAAAAGTGACTTCCTTGGTCACTTATGAGAGCTTTTAGCACACCAAACTGGTAGAAGATATTGGATTTCAGAAAATCCACTACAACTTTGGCATCATTGGTCTTGGTGACCATAGCCTCTACCCATCACGATTCATAATCGATGGCAAGTAGAATGTATGAATATCCATTGGAGATTGGGAATGACCCTCTAAAATCAATACCCAAAATGATAAAGACTTCACATAACAAGATGGGTTGATGGGGTATTTCGTGCCTTCTGCTTATGGCCATTCCTACTTTCTAACATTTTCCACAAGTGGAGATGAATTGGTAGGCATCTTTGAAAATGGTAGTCCAACAGAACCCACAATCAAGTACTTTCCAAGCCATCCGAGTTGATCCATAATGGCCGCCTCCAGATGCTGCATGACAAAATTGGAGGACCGAATTGATCTTGGTGTCTGGGATGCACCTATGTATAACTTGATCATTACAAAGTCTCCAAAGGTAAGGATCATCCCATATGTAATACATGGCATCAGTTTTAAGTCTCTCTTTGTATAGCCGGGATGCCTCTGGTGGAAACTAAGATGTGGTAACAAAATTGCAGATGTCTACAAACCATGGTGTGGGCATATTTATTTGCAATAGTTTCTCGTCAAGGAATTCATCTCAAATCGGCATCAGGTCACTCTCCCTCTCGATCCGGCTCAAGTGGTCTACTATTGAATTCTCAGCACCTTTCTTGTCTCTAATCTCTATATTGAATTCCTGGAGAAGAAGCATCCACTGAATTAGTCACGGCTTTGCATCTGACTTCTTTAATAGGAATTTCAGGGCAACATGGTCAAAGAAAACAATGATTTTGGAGCCAAGTATATATGAGCGAAATTTGTCCAAGGCAAACACAATTGCTAGCAGCTCCTTTTTAGTTGTTGTATAATTCAAATGGGCTGGGTCCATTGTTCGAGATGCATACACAATTACATGCACTTGTTTGCCAGCTTCGACTCTCTGGCCTAAGATGTCTCCCAATGCTGAATTGGAGGCATCACACATAAGCTCGAATGGATAGTCCCAGTTGGGTGCTTGGAGAATAGGTGCGAATGTGAGTCGGTTCTTTAGCTCTTGGAATGCTTCAGTATAGGGCTGGTCAAATTTAAATTCCACATCCTTTTATAGTAACAGAGGCAGGGCAATTTTACTGAAATTCTTGATAAATCTTCTATAGAACCCTGTATATCCTAAGATTGAGCGAACCTCCCGCACAGAAGCGGGGTTTGGAATAGAGGTGATGATATTGATCTTCGATTTGTCAACCTTGATGCCTCTGTTGGATACAAGGTGTCCCAACATGATTCTCTTAGTCACCATGAAATGACATTTTTCAAATTTAATCACCATATTTGTGTTTATGCATCTCGTTAACACCTTGGATAGATTTTCCAAACATGCATCAAATGAATCAGCATATACTATGAAGTGGTCCATAAAGACTTTCATGCAATCCTGTAGCAAGTCCAAGAAGATGCTTGTCATGCAACATTGAAATACACTCAGCGCATTGCACAGGCCAAACAACATGTGTGTGTACGCAAAGGTACCGAATGGGCAGGTGAAGGTCGTCTTGTGTTGATCTTCTAGCACAATGTGGATTTGCATGTATCTAGAGAATCCATCTAGAAATTAGTAATGGGATTTTCCTGCTAGTTTTTCCAGGACTTGATCAATAAAAGGCAAAAGAAAATGGTCCTTATGAGTTACCTGGTTTAATTTCCTGTAGTTGATACAGACTCGCTAGTTGTTCTGAATTCGCATAGGTACCAGTTCATCGTGCTGGTTTTTCATGACAATCATCCTAGACTTTTTAGGTACTACATGCACAGGATTAACCCACTAGCTATTCGAGATGAGATAGATGATCCCTATGACAAGCAGCTTTGTTACTTCCTTCTTGACCACGTCTAGGATGGTCGGATTCAGCCTTCTTTGTTGTTGCCTTATAGGTCAGGCTTCCTCCTCCATTAAAATTATATGCATGCAGATGGAGGGGTTTATGCCTAGAAGGTCAGATAATTTCCATCCAATTGCCTTCTGATATTGCCTTAGGACATGCAGCAATTTCTCCTCCTACTCCCGATGGAGATTGTTAGCAATTACAACTGGGAATTGCTGATCATTGCCCAAGTAGGCGTACTTCAAATGACTCGGCAATGGCTTGAGCTCTATGGGTGGTGGCGAAGATGAAGAGAGATCATTAGGTGGTTTTGGATCTAACTAGTCGACTTGATTTGGATCTAGCACCAGGTGTGACGACATGATCTCGGCGTTTTGCTGTTGAGGCCGACTCATGTTTGTCGAGGTAGATCTAGTTCTTATCTAGTTGGAGTCCGACTCAGTATTTTGTTTTAGATTAAAGTTGGATCGGATGGAACAAGGTTCCGGACTTTTCTGTCTGAAACAGACTCGACTTCCACTTGCTTCCGGTCTTCACTGCCCGAAATGCTTCTGGTACGGGCATGTATAATCAAGTCGAACTCAGCACTTGTGTTTCTAACTGAGTCAGCTTCGGCCTTCTTTTGGTCTCAGCCCCCATTTGCCGACTCATATTCAATAGTGAACATTGTTTCCACTTGCACTGATAACTGCTTTTTGGTCTTGGCAACTTGGACTTCTACATTATTTGAACACTCTAGGTCTTCATACTTGCATACTTGGTCTAATAAATCAAGTAATTCAGCCTCCGGACTTAAGTCAGCAAGGTCAATGATTCATCCTTAGAGTCGAAAAGATTGTGTACTTCCTATAGTTCCTCACAGTCGGCCTCATCCGTTGTAAACCCTAAGCAGTCAAATACTTCAGGGTATCCAACAAAATTTGAAATATCATCACTGCATGTGTCTAGTTGGAAGTGCTCCTCAACTAGTTCATCAATTAGGTCTATGCCAAAGAGTTAATGGTCCTCGGTGGGGTGCTTCATAGCTTCGAAAATATTGAAATGCACCAAAGTTTCACCAAATTCCATTGAGAGTGTCCCAGCTTGCACATCAATCTTTGTTCTGGTAGTCATTAGGAACGGTCACCCCAAGATTAAGGTAGATCCCTTCCCTGATGTATCGTCCTCCATATCCAGCACATAAAAGTCGGCTGGGAAAATTAGCTCATTAACTTGGACTAGTACATCTTCGAGAACGCCCAAAGCTTGAACAACATTTCTATTTGCTAGTTGTACTGTCATCCCCGTGGGTTCTAGATCACCAAAATTCAAGGATTAGTAGATTGATATTGGCATGACATTAATTGAAGCTCCTAGGTCTAGCATGGTATCGGCAAAGGTACGGTCGTCAATGGTGCATGGGACAGAGAAAATTCCAAGGCCTTGGTACTTCTTTTATAATGCATGTTGTGCTTCGACAGTGAATTCCTCGTTTCTAGTCAACGCCGACACTATGCCTCCCAATTCCACCCCTCCTTTCATCTTGTTCCTCTTGTGCACACACAACTCCTTGAGGAATTTTACATACTTAGGAATCTACTTTATGGCATCTAGGAGTGGAATGTTGATTTTCACCTTCTGGAACATCTTCAGCAGCTCTTCATCAGTCTCAAGCTTCCTTGTTGCCGACATTTGGGTTGGAAATGGCAATGGGGCAGATTTCTCTTGTTGAGGTACGTGTGAGTCGACATCTGGCTCAGAGTCAGTATCAATCGGTCTCGACTCTTGTTGCAGCGTTATTTGTGGTAATTCTCTACCACTTCTCAGAGTTACTATGCTCGCATCTTCCCTCGGATTTGGAATTTTTTGTGAGGGTAGGTTGTCAGACCCGACCGATTCTAAATGGCTCACAGTGTTTGCTAGCTGTCCTATTTACGTCTTGAGATCTTGGATGGTGGCGCTCATGTTTTGTTGGAGCTGTATATTGCTAGAGTTCATGTTTTGTTGGAACTCTAGATTGCTTGTTGCTAATTGCTTCATCAGGTCCTCTAGAGATGGTGAGTTGCCTTGAGGTGGCATTCTCTATTGTTACTGTTGTTGGAATGGTGGTGCTTGGTATTATGGATTCGGTGACCGATAACCATTTTAACCTTGAGGTGCATTCATGGCGGATCTGAATCGTTGAGCTACATAAGACCCTTGACTCGGCCTTGGCCGAAATGGCTGCTTTCCATATTGATTATCGAACTGCCGACTCTGATATGACTATTTCTTGTATTGATAATCACCTATTGCTCTAATGCTCTCTAGATGGTCTGACTTAGTCTCTTGCAATGTGGGGCACATATCAATAGGGTGCTCCATGGAAGTATAGATACCACACCGATTTCATTCACCATCTAAGGTTGGCCAGCTCCTCTGATCCCTAATTGTTGTGTATTACTCGCCATATTAGAGATCAGGTGCCTTGCTGTTGCTGGCGTCTTATCCATTAAGGCTCCTCTACTAGCAACGTCAACCATACTTTGGTCCATCATCGTCAGACCTTCGTAGAAATACTGAATCAACAATTGCTTACTGATCTCATGATGCGGACATATGGCACATAGCTTGTTGAATCTTTCCCAATATTCATGTAGGGTCTCTCCAGAATGTTTCCTTATCCCACAGATTTCTTTCCTGATAGTCGCAGTTCATGATGTCGGAAAGAACTTCTCTAAAAACATGCGCTTCATGTCTCCCCAGGTGTTGAAGAGAACCGGCTACAGATACAGTCAATCCTTCGTAGTTCCATACAAGGAAAATGGAAACGCCTTCATTTTAATATAGTCCTCCAGTATCCCTTGCGACCTCATTGTGGAGCAAAGCACATGGAATTCCTTTAAGTTCTTGTAGGGATCTTCTCCTACAAGACCATGAAATTTAGGCAACAAATGTATAAGACCGGATTTCAATTCATATGTCTAAGCTAGTTCTAGCTGTGGATATTGGATACACCAAAGTTGATACACCACATTCGGCATGGCCAACTCCTTCAGAGTTTGATCATTGTTCTCCATCTGTCCGGCTCCTGAAAAATTGTTAGTACTACTATACTCAAAGAATCAAAATTATTAGTAACAAGGTTACTATTATCAGAACTAGAAACAGAATTAGAACTATACTATTACTTACTACTATATTCCTAGCTTTCCTTAATCTACGTAAAGTTATTTCTATCTCAAGATCTAATTCATGCAATGGGTCAGTACTACTCCTAGTCATGCATCATAAGAAAAATCATGCAGAAAAATGCAAATCAATTATGCAGAAAAGAAGAAAATTTTTATACACAAAATAAGATATGGTTGATGATGTAGAGATGGTTTTTTTTTTCAGCAGTGAAACTCATACAACAGAATTCAACAGACACGAACTCAAAACTCTGACTCAACTGATTGACACAGCATTCCACAGACTCGAGATTCAGCTTAACTTAGTTTTGGCACACAAATACACAAAAGAACTTGTGTCCCCAGCAACGACGCCAATTTGATAACTCGCTTTTAGTCGTAGTAGCTTTTATCAAATAAAACTAAAGCTAACCATAGTATAGTCAACCCTAGGTCATTCTTCTTAAGGACACAATGTGTTCGATTATGGCTTACTGTGCAAAATAGAGTAATGCAGAAAATGCTAAGTGCAGAATGTCGACTTGCTCTCACTTGGGACTGATCCGATCTGGTCTTGGCTAAGTGTAGACTCGGATGCAATAGAGTCGGACTAGACTCAGTTTCAATGAACGTGACGGAATCAAACTAGACTCGATCTCGGACTGAATTACAGGAAATTGGGGGGTTTGGTTGTAGAGAAAATAAAGACAAGAATTAAACTAAGTACAAAAGTAAATGTGATCTATGCTACACTGCCAAACTACTGTATCAACATAGAGATTCAATAAGCAATTAGTTCACAGTTCTCTCTCAAGCTATGACTCCAAACCAACCTAGAATCTTACAACGACCGTTGAAGGTTTTTCCATTGCCATACGAAGGATTTACACAACCGCTACCTCATCAGTTGGCAGGGATTATACACGTAGTTAATTTTAGGTTCTCTACTCGATCACCTAATTAAGTTGGTAAAATGGTTCCAACTGGCCTAGTCTAACGTTGGTCTACTCTTACAAATGCGCAGCTACAACATAGTGAAAGCAGATTAAAGCAGGACGCACAATCAAGAGATATGAAACGTAAACCAATTATATTACTAAAAATAGAATGCAAATACAAGGCATGAATTCAATGGTTCCGCCTTCCACAACAATCGCCATGGAAGGGCGGTAGTGGTTCACCGTCGATAATCAAGATGTTGAGGATTGGATCCATTAGAGTGCGTTGGCTAACCAATTGGTCCCTTCTGGCAATCTTTGGCTTCTTAATTCTTGACCTACATCTCCTCAACCGAGAGATACACCTCTGAAGCACCATGCACCACCAATGGAGCGAGAGTAAGAAGATGGAGCGTGAATGAATATGGATGCGAGTCTGAATTCCACACCCTAAAACATGCCTAGCGTACCCTATATATACATGAGTGGGGCCACTTGTGACACACACTAAACCTAACGAACTTCCCTAACATAATTACAACTCTGGATTGCCTATTCTACCCTTCTGATGATCTTCCTTGCGCTGCAAGCTTCCTCCAAGAGTGACGTGGTAGTTGAGATGGATAAGGCTGTAATGAGTACGCTTGGGCTAGTTAAGTTGATCTGATTGGGCTACTGCACATGGGCTACTTTGCTCCTTTAGGTTGTTGGGCTGTAGAGTCGGCCGGTCCGAGGGGGAATTGGTCTGGCCAGGACGACTTCTCTTGGACCAAGACTCTCCTGATGGGCTGAGATGTCTTTGCTTGGCCTGTAAAACTAATCCAGTCTTTTATTAGCTAAAATTCCCAAATTAGCGTAGATTTATATTTTCCCTAATTCTAGGTCTATAATCTGAATCTTAGCTAAGATGTGATTCTTAAGTACCAAATAATCTCAAAAGTAACCATCTTAATTCCCTATGAGGTGTATAAAATATGACTTATCAACAATCGTCTTAAGATATAGGTTGGTGAGAAAGTGCATGCATGATAGGAACTAGAACCTAGAACCATCTCATTAGTAACTTTGGAAGTGGTACCATAAATATATGTTCCACTTAATTGTAGTTAATTGTAGTTGCCTTTACTTTCACAGATAGTCATTTTCTTTCAGCACTTTACTTTACAAGCAAAACCCCCATTTTACTTTCCATTACGGTGTCCGCACTCTACACTCTCTGTTTTGCATGTATTTTAGCCTTTTACATTAGAATACACTAGAATCATGTGTCCTTGAGAGATTCGACCTAGGTTGCCCCTATGTTATGCATAACATAGGAAATCTAGTATTTTGGTAGTTGAAATAACGACTAATTCTAACATTATCAAGTACCGCTCTTAGACCTTGTCCTTCTCACTCAACAAATGGAGTCAGAGACTCTAAGGCTCATATTCACTCAATGAGTATGAGGTCTTGTTTAGTGAATGGGGACTATAGGAGGAATTTACCCTTTTCATCACACTCTCGCCTAGTGAAAGTGCGACAATAGCAATTCACTATTTGTGATTTTTGTAGAAACTCAACCAAAACTCAACAATTCAAGGGGGAAAGTTAGACATTCTATGTTCTTTTGTTTCCTATAAGTCTAGCACACGAAAACACATCCAATTTTGCATCAATTAACATCCAATTTCATCAAACATAGAAACCCTAAATCAAAGCCCCTAAATTAACCAAAACCCTAATATTCAAGAACAACACAAAATTCACCAATTAACAACATATTATCACATCAAAATCAACGAAAATCATACACATAGATGCAATACTAATCTAGGGGTTTAATCCTATGACACCCTTTACCCCCAATGCTATATAATTATAATAAATAAACTTAAAAAAATTCAATATTTCATCATACATCAATTTGTAAAGGATTTCACATTACCTTCTCACATACTATAATTTAAAAACAAACATGAATCCCTACTAGCACTCTAAACAGCCAATTTCTAACGTCATAGGAGTCATAAAATATTAACCAAAACATATATCAAAAAGTAATTACAACTATCCGATGTCACGTCATATCAAAGAAACAATTCAAAAATAAATGAAACTAGAAGAAAAGTAGCTAAATGAGGAGTGTATCTCAATTCTCATGCTTCTATCCATCATCACCCGCAAAATAGCATTCAACCCAAACACAAACAATACAATGGAAGAGGGTGAGAAATATACCTCATTCAAACTCATGTTACGAGCACAACATAAGTAGCATACACTCACACAATTAATTACAAGATAGAAAATAAATAATCTACATATGCATATGAATGGTAATAATGCACCCCTAGTACTACTCCATATGCCATGTGGTACCAACTCTAATTCAAGAAAGTAGGCTAGGGGCAAGCAACTCAACCTCTCTATTAGTCATCCCACATTAGCATGATGTCCTTTGATAGCACGTCAACTACTACTCGACTTACATCGTTTGTCCCGACTCGTGCGATTAGTCACAACCACTAGGATTTTTATATCGATTAGCCCTTGGAAGGTTTAATGACCTTACCACTCAGGTTTGTATCTACTTCTTTACATACCCGTTTCATTAAATGATACGTGAAATGTTGTTCAATTTAATCATTATTCCATTTCTAACATTAGGCCGATAAGGATCATTCTTGTCTCATAGGCTAGGCACCTCATCCCATAACTCATCACAAATTTATGAGTACCATCTTGTCTCTCACAGACTAGATCACTGATAAGCTATCAACACAATATCAAATCACTAGGTATCCTTTAAGTTTTTTAGTGTAGGGGCCAACCTAGGTCGATTCTCACAAGGGCACACTCTTACCATGCCTAATCATGTACAGCAGAAACCAGAATGTTATGCAAAAAGTTATGCAGAAACCAAAACAACAAAAAGGGGGTTTGTTTAGAATAAGAGTTGTAAGGTAAATTGACAAAACAGAATGGATTTTAAATGAATTAAGGAACATCAACTCAAGAATTCAATTATGCAACCTTTTATCATGGCTCTTCTAAAGAAATATGCAATTTCATATCAACCAACCTAAGTTTCTTTAGATAATCACCTAACATTTATCCATGTATATTGAGATCATAATCGCAACCCTTAATTAACATGGATTCAAGATCGTATTGGCTGAATTTAGGTTATCAAACGATTACCTACTAGGAATATAGTCCAAAATGCAGCGAGATCAAAATCATGAAAACAGAATAATAATTGGAAAACACAACAACAAAAATTGCATAAGGAAAATGAAGAATTAAAAGCTCAAACTGGTTGCAATCATAAATCTTGAATTGATAACGAAGTTAGCCTTCCATGTTCATCGCCATAAAAGACTTTACAGCATTCAAAGAAGGAAGGAAAACAGAGAAGTGTAGAGAAAAATTATAGTAGAAATGTAGCATGGAAAAATATGTGTAAGGAATCCAAAACTTGCCCTCCAAGCAACAACTTTGAACTCCTCCTCACCAAGAGTCTCCAACACGTTTCTAACTAAAAAAACTGAATAACTAACTCTTCAACTTTCTAACTACTTCCTAAATGATCACATGGTCGAAATTTCCAAGGAGAATGGACTCGGACAGAAGCTTGAGCAGCCCAACAAGCCCACCAATCAACAAGGAAAGGTCCAATTTAGAGTGGTGTAGAGATACTGGCTTCGAGTCCATTTTTGTAATTGTAAACGGTCAAGCTGGGTTGAGCTGTAAGAAGAAAAGTTTTAGATCTTCGTCTTACCTTTCTAGGGATACCAAGATTATCCAATTTGGAGCTTTGTGGCTCTAGATATAGGCCTGCACAGGATAGCAACCTCATAGTGAAAATTAAGTTCAAAAATAAGCACAAATTAACAATTATCCTCAACTAAGCTCAATGACCCAATACTCAACCAATGTATGATTATTAGTCACAAAATAGTGTCAAATATGTCTTAAATAAATCACTATTAAGTACCTCAAAAATTCTCTATCAGTCACCTTTTAAGTACATTTATCGCTATTATTCATTTTCATCACATACCATCATTTTTAATCATTATTATAATGTTCAACTAGCAGGTCGCGGTTAGGGTCACACTTTGATAACTATGGTTCTACCAGCAGGTCGTAATTAGGGTCAAGTTCCTCTTTTTGCCTGCTTTCAAGACGATCCATTTTTAAGATCGTGTCACTTTGTCAATCATAGGACAGTCAAACATAACAACCAATGGACAAACAACTAAACACTTTGTCAATCATAGGATAGTCAAACACAACAACCAATAGGAAAACGATTAAGCACTTTGTCAATCATAGGATAGTCAAACACAAACAACCAATTGAAAAACAACTAAACACTTTGTCAATTGATAAAAACATTCAAACACAAGTACCAAGCAGGAAAATGACTAAACACTCTACCAATTGATAAAGGTGGTCAAACACAAACACTAAGTGGGAAAACGACTAAATACTCTATCGATTGAGAACTAAATCCTCTGGTCCCTCCTTTATATAGCCCTAAAATGGGCCTTATAACTTCCTCTAATAGCCCACTGAGCATAGACATGCTAAACTGAGCAAGGGCGTACTCCCACAACGCTTGGCCGGCATGAGCATACTACTTTGAGCATGGTCATGTTCAACAGCTTGAGTGCAACTTACTCAAAACTTAGGCCAAACAACTCATCTTCCTTTTCTAACCTCTTGGGATAATGACTTTTTTGCAAGCATAAAACTCAAACACATGGTCCCTATGTCTATAGAAGAAACTCCAAGAAATGATAAAAATTAAACTACATGAGTTCAATACTTTTTATCAAATCCAACTTGTTTAGAGGCTCTCTTGCCTTCCTGTTGTTTGGTATTCAACTCCTTTTATAGGAGAAGAAAGCAATACATGAGCTCATATTGCCCAATATGGGACTTAAGTTATTCTACTCCTTATATAGGAAAAGGAGGTGAGACATGAGTTTATGCTGCTTGGTGTGGGACTTTCAGCTTTTACCATATTTAAATGACCAATTTTTCTTAATTTAATTAATTAAAACTCAACATATATTTCTTCCTAAATATTATTTATTTAATTATAAAAAATAAACCACTTATTAATAATAATTAATAAAATGCAATATTTAAAATCAATAATAAAATAGCATAAAAATTGGGGTGTTACAAATCCCCTTCAAAGACCACAAAAAACATTTAAAATCGAGATTCTAAGGATGACACCTCTACCCATCTTACACAAAGGAAACCCAAAATAGTTAGATAGGACTCACTACCCTCTTACTTGATACATAAACAACAACAAACACTAGCCAAGAAAGCTCCTCACATAAGTCATTCACATTCCTTTGATGTTTACTCTATGGGTTCTCTCCATTCTATCTCTTTCCCATAAATAGTAGAGCAAAATCTCACTAAAGGAACAACTAACTCTAATGCTTAGAGATGCATCAGTTTTTTAGCCTTACAACCAATCATGTTTTTGATTAAAAAAAAAAAAACCTATCCCAAATGGCTATTTTCTTCTTATTTTTAATTTAATAAAAAACTTAGATTTAAACTCATATATATAATTCCTAAATAAACTTTATTTAGGTTAATGACATGTATAAATCACTCAAAACACTTATTAATATTTAATAATAACGAAATATCATATTTACAAGTAATAATAAAGAAAAATTTGGAATGTTGCATCCAACCTTAATGAGATTTCTCTTTGAGACAATCTTTAGAACTAGTTTGCTTACTTGAGAGAAAGAACCAAAAATTGTTGTGGGAATAAAAAGGATGAAATGGAGTTAAGTATTGAAAAGGATTGGCTTTACAAAATGTTCAACCATAAATAAAGAGGCCAAAAAAAGCTTTGAGAGCTCTTAGATCAATGAAGTTTGTAGAGAAATTGCGAAAGCTTAAAGCGGAGAAAAATGCTTAATAAATAGTAAAAAAATCCAAAAAGATTTTTAACTCCTTTTTATAGGCATTTTGGATGAAAGAAATGGTGTTGGAGCACTACAAATCATAGCAAAAGAAAAAGGATTTCCAGTTTAATCACATTTTATTGGAAATGTAAAATGTGACCATGATAATTTTTTAATTGTATTAAACTATAAGTAATTAATTCCAAAATTTCAACCTACTGGGCAAGTTTCTAAGGATGCCAAGGTTTTTTAACTTAAATTTTTCTAAGGGTTAGAAGCATAACTTTCAAATCAACCAAACTTTTATATCTCAAAAAGTCATATTACTTGGAGTTGAATTGATTTAAGTTATATGTTTGAGTTATAAGAATTTTGAAGAAAGATATATTCGAGTTTGAAGTCAAAAATAGATAGTCAAGACAAATGATGAAAATGAATGTGTAAAAAAATGAAGATTTTGAGTAGAATGATTCGAAAAGAACAAGTCAAGTCACAATTATTAACAAATATTAAAGTCACTCAGACCGAGTCAAATTTCAAGATCTTAGATTGTCGATGTTAGGCACTTAGGCATGTGTTTATATCGGATTTCTTGATTATTAGAGTTAGACATCTATAAATAGACCATTTATGTAAGCCATTTTATATTGTTGAAACACATTACACAAAACATTTTATAATACGTAAACCTTACACAGATAAAAAATAACTACTAATTTAGGAGTTAACGACCAAATCTTGATACAAATCTTTACAATTCTACCATTTCTTTTTCATCTTTGGTTTATCTTTTGGTCTTTACATTAGCAACATTTAATTGTTTGCATTTCTTCTTCTACTTTTCTTAATTTTCTTTTAAATTTACATTTTCAATTCTTACCTTTCTTACTATATCATTTCACTTTGTTTATAGAGTTGGGTCTCGATAGCTCACCACAGTTAGAGTAGCAGATCTCCAAACTCTGAATGTTTATAAAGATATTTACAAATTATTTACCAACAAAATGCTCTTATCAAAAGTAAGACTTGTACTTACATAATTGGATTTTGAATCTAGTTTGATTTATAATCTTAAAAAAAAAATTATATATAAAAGTTCGAATACATATCCAAAATCACAATCTTAAAATAATTATCAAATTTGACTCTAACAAATCAAATATTATTCTTGTTCACCAATTGAAATTTTAATCGAAAATATTAAATTGACATTTTAATTTAACTTATACTTTCAAGTTGAAAATTAAACATTCTAAAAGTCCCGCATAAAAAATATATTTCTTGTGAAAAGTAAAAAAATGATCTCTTTTAGATTTAATTCATAAATTAAAACACACAAAACTCGAAACAAATTTCTATCGTGAACCAACTTGAAATTTCCAACATAAAAATCCTTAAATCTGTGATAACCTGCGCCACGTTATAGGATTTAGTATCGATTATTATGACTTACTTATCTATCTATCATTCATTGGGTAATTTTTTATTGGTTTAAATATTACTATTTTTTTATTTTAGACTTTACTAAAATTTTATTCACCTTTAGTCTCTAATGTTGTAAAAATAATAATTTTTTAGCTCCTCAATTATCGCTTTTCATAAACTAAAAATATATTTTTTTTTATAAAATATAAAGACTAAAAATAAATAAGATTTTAATAAAAACTAAAATAACAAATAATAATATTTTTAGGTCCTACAAACATATTTTAGCTTTCTTTTATTTCTCTCTACATAAATTAAATGATCTCAATCTCCGTTTGGCACACAAACCTAGCAGCGAAGATCTGTTGTACGCCGCCACACATAGAGCCAGCCACGACCACGGACAACGAAGCTGCAGACAGAAGCACAACCGCGATCATCCGCAGCGACGACGCTCACACTCAGACCCAGTTCAAGATAGTAACAACCAGCGCTCCCAACATGTTAGAACTCTTTGTCCTTCTCTCATTTTCCAGATCCTTTTTATTTGGTTAATTTGAGGTTGTTGTCATCTTTCCATGACGTTCCTTTTCTGGCTATTATTATTATTATTATTATTATTATTATTATTATTATTATTATTATTATTATTATTATTATTATTGAGGTTAATGTCTTGTGAGGTTCTTGTTTTAAGAATAAAATGTTTCTATTTTCTATTTTAGAATTACAAATTAAGTTTAATAGTGTACTAATCAAATTGTAAAATAGTTTTCTAATTTTTAAAAATAAAAACAAAACTCATGAAAATTATAATTAATTAATGCTTTTAAAGAAACAAAACCATATAATAAAGAGTAAAAATATATTTAAGACATGATATATTTTTTATCGTTTAAATTTAAGATAATTTTTATTTTGTCTTTCAAATTTAAATTTTCTTTTATAGCCTCTATATTTTAAAAACTGTTATTTTTAATCATTTCACGAAGATGTCGTTGGATGCATTTTCTATGTGGAGATAAAACTCTCATTTACATAGTTAATAATAAAACAAATTATAATATTAACTAACTCGTATATTTTGTTTATCAAGTAAAAAATAGCTCTAATGGTATTTATATCAAGAGCTTAAAATTAATTATTTTTTGAGAAGTAAGGATTATAAAAATTTAAATTTAGAAAATTAAAATTAAAATTAACCAAAATTAGAAAAATAAAAAATATATTTAAACTCTCAAATTCAAATTAGATTGGTTCAGCACAGAATACTTGTGGTTAATTTTACAGATCCTTTTTATTTGGTTAACCTGAGGTTGTCGTCATCTTTCCATGATCTTCCTTTTCGGCTTTTATTTTCCACACAGAATACTTGTGGTTAACCATTTTGCAGATTTTTTTTTTTTGGGGTTAATTTGAGGCTGGTGTCAGAACTTAGTTGCAATATTTTATCTGATTTGGTATCTGATTTTGATTTTTTTTTTTTTTTGAGTAGTAAGTGTATGAATATTGTGTTCTATCATTACCGGCTAATAATAATTTTAAAGACATAAAGAAAAGAATTAAAAAAGACTTCTAAAAAAGAGAAGTTTTATTTTTACAAAATTCATTGGAATATTCCTGGCAGATTGTAGCTAAAATAAGTATAATAAGAAAGGTTAGAAAGGAAATAGAATAATTGATAGTTTGAAAGAGTTATTATTACTCTAGAAAGTTTTGTTAATCAGATAAAGATCTATAAGTTTTTTTTGGAGACTTAGAGTATCAAAAGTTAGTCTAGAGTTCTTTATATAATAGTGAGAGGTATCCATATGTTGGTTAGCTCCTTTTCAGGTGGTCCCGGCAGTAAAGCCTGAGATTGTTAGTAAGACCGTTGGTTTAGCCAGAGGATATAAGGGGTGGTCCCGGAGCATGGAGACTAGAGAAAAACTCAAGGTACCTAATTTTCTAAGAACACTTAGCGATTTAAGTTTAAAAAACAAAAACAAACAAGTAGTAGTAAAAACTCCTCAAGATCATTAAGAAGCTTCTAGTTCTAGTTCTAATAAAGAACAAGAATTATATATAGCATTAGCAAATATAGAAAAATCTTTACAGGATTGGTCAATGCCGATTATCAAGAAAAGTGAAGTTTATAAACAACATAGCATATGGTCAACAAACCAAGATGAAATCCATATTATGGAATATGGTTATCCAAGAGCCAGAAATAATCAAACCCTTAATATATTAAAACAAGATGAATTAGATCAACATATAAGAAAAAGATATAGTTATATACATTTAGGATTAATACAGGTAGCAGCAAAAACCTA
The DNA here is from genome assembly GCA_025330945.1 of Mucuna pruriens. Classification (NCBI taxonomy): domain Eukaryota; kingdom Viridiplantae; phylum Streptophyta; class Magnoliopsida; order Fabales; family Fabaceae; genus Mucuna; species Mucuna pruriens. The sequence goes on from JAENHJ010000412.1 coordinate 190,457, forward strand.
ACTACAAATTAGGAATAAATAGTCCAATTGTTGATTAATGATGTTAAGAGATGTTAGCTGTAAAAAATTTAAAGACTCAGTAATGTCAATAGTTGAAAGTAATCTTCATGATGGCCCTGCCTTCTTTAATTGTTATCCTAATTTTTCAATGAATTTGAGAAATGATAAAACAAGTAATGCAATAAAATTATATATTAAGTTACCAGATGATATATTTGATGAAGATTCTAGTCCAATACAAATAATATTTAGAGTTTATTATAAGGTTACCAAAGTAGATTATAATTATAGAGCCTTAAGAGCTTCACCAAGAGATGAAACTATACTATTAGAAGCAAATTATAGCAAATCTTCAGTACAGGTACCAAAGAAACTGAGACATGAAGAAGTTATTAGTAAAATACCTGAAGAATGGTTATTAGAAGAAATAATAGAAGAACCAAAATTTACAATACTCAAATTAGAGAAATAATATAAGAATGTCCTAATATTAAATTGAAAATGAATAAATCTAATTCATTAAGAATTAATGAACCTCAAGTGATTTATAAAGGATAACCTTTAAAATATTCAGTAGATGGATCTACCATAAATTTAGATTTAAAAGGCATAGATATAAATAATTCAAAAATAGTACAACCAGTATATTTTGAAAAATCAGAATCACCACAATACTCACCTACAGCTTCTCAACTATTAAATACTTTAATAAAAGAAGAACCTTTTCAAATTGATAAAAAATGGATAGGAAGAGATTTTGAGGCTAACTATAATAAAGAAATTAGGGAATAGTTTTCTAAAACATTTAGTAAAGAACAAATAGAAAAATTTTAAAAATTATTTTATGAATATTTGGAGCAAACAAAAATTAATATATATTTTTGATTGGTTTTCTCAGTATTATAAAACAAACAAAATAGATTACCCTTTTAAAAACCAAATAAGTACTTTGAGAGTAATTAATAGTAATAGGAGAGTAGTAGATAACAAAATAGTAAGAGCAGAATACCCTCCTCAACAAGGGATAATTATAGAATTTGCTAATATAGATATAGAAGCAAGTCCTTTTAAAGATGTAGTAAAAGAATTGGATAAAGTGGCAGAAAAATTAGATATTAAAAAACTATGCTCATAGATAAATTATTCAAATATAGTATTAGGAGTAATGTCTAAACAATTAACAAGAATTGAAGGTTCAACTCAAATAAAAAATAATGATTTACCATCATCTAGTACTAATATACCACCAACAAAACCAATATATAAATTAATAAATATACCACAGAAAGAATTAGAATCAATAAAGCTAAATAATAATACTAATATAAAAATAGAAGAAATTAGACAAAGATTAGAAAATATAGGAATAGATAAAACAACCATAAATACTATAGAAGTCAATAAATTAAAAACTTATCCAAATCTTGGAAACTATTATTCAAGACCATCCCTGGTGGATGTTCAATTTGAAGAAAGAGGAGAATTAGTTCAAAACTCTTTTTAGGAAATGAAATTACTGAATGAAATATAAATGGTATGAGTGATCAGGCTATATTAGATATGACCTGCCAAATGACAATGACAACGATAGCTCATAAAACAAAAGGATGTTTCGATAAATCAACCGCTTTAGCCATAATACAAGGATTTACTGACCAACTGAAAGGATGGTGGGACAATCTTTGCACAGATAATGATAGAGCAATAATATTAAACAATGTTAAAAGTGAAACTAATCAAGAATTTGTTGTAGCAACCCTTATTTATACCATTATTCAGAATTTTATAGGAGACCCTAATATATTTAAAAAAAGAGCTGCAGATCAATTAAATAATCTTTATTGTCCAACAATGTTTGATTATAGATGGTATGAAGATGTCTTTTTATCAAAAGTAACATTAAGAGAAGATGGATATGCTAATTATTGGAAAGGAAAATTTATTTTAGGATTACCTAAATTTTTTTCAAAAAAAGTTAAATTGACTGTAGAAAGATATCATGGTCACTCTATTAAATATGAAACTTTAACCTATGGGCAACTTCATAATATAATAATTCAAATCGGCATACAAATTTGTACTGATTTCAAATTACAAAATAAAATGAGAAAAAATAGTATCTCTAGCAAGAGAGAATTAGAAACATTTTGTCATTAATACAGGATAGAACCCCTAAGAGCTCCTAGTACTCGACATAGGAAGAAGATTAGGCAAGAAAAACTTTACAATAGAACACATAAAGTACATAGAAAATCATTTTATAGTAATGAGAAAAGAATTAGTAATAAAAATCAAAATCATCAAACTCCTATTAAACAAAAGCATAAGAAAAAACATAAATATAATACTATAAAGAAAGAGATTAAATGTTATAAATGTGGGAAAATATGTCATTATGCAAATAAATATAAAATCATACAAAAAATTAATCAATTAGAAGATGAATCATTAAAAAAGAATTTGTTAAATATTCTTATCGATTCAGATCGAGAAGAAACTTCTGAAGAAGAAAATGAATCTGAAGAAGATTTAGAATTGGAAAAAATAGAAACATATAATTCAACATCTTTAGAATCAGAAGAAGATAATGAATATTGTTTAGGAGCAGGATTATGTAGTTTCAATGATTGTAAATCTATCAATACTTTATCTAAAGGTCAAACTTCTTCATTAATAAAAATAATAGAAAAGTTAGAAGAATCTCCATTAAAAGATGAATTTATAGAACAATTAAATGAGATAATAACAAAAAATGAAAAATCTAGAAAAGAGATTAGCCATATTAGTATGAAAGAAATAATTAGTAAGTTTAATTCTAGTAACAAGATAGTAACTATAAAAGATTTACAAGAAGAAATTAAAATTCTTAAACAAGAAATACAAGAGTTAAAAGAAAATGATATATCTTTAGAATATAGATTAATTGAATTAGAAGGAAAAGAATTAATAAACAAACAAAGGGGAAAGGAGAAAATAGTGAATGAAGAAGAAGAGGAAGAAAACAAAGAAGGTCATTTTATTAATATATTAAGTTTAATAACTACACATAAATGGAATACTGAAATAACTCTTATAATAGGGAATGAAAAATTCAACATGATAGCATTAATAGATTCAGGAACAGATATTAATTGTATTCAAGAAGGATTAATTCCTATAAAATATTATGAAAAAACTTTAGAAAGAGTAACAAGTGCTAATGGATCAAGGATGAATATCCAGTATAAACTACCAAAAGCAGCGATTTGTAAAAATCAAATTTGTTTTAATACATCGTTTGTATTAGTAAGAAATATCAATGCTCCAATGATATTAGGAACACTTTTCTTAACATTACTATATCCTTTTTAGGTAACTAAAAAAGGATTAGTAACAAAACCTTTAGGAAAATAAATATGTTTTGATTTTATAAAACCTCCTAGAACGAGCGAATTAAATTTATTAAAAGAATCATTAATAAAAATAGATAAAAAGAAAAAATAGATTAATCTATTAAATAAAGAAATAAAATTCAAAAGAATAAAAGAACAATTAAAGTCAAATAAAATACAAAAAATTATTAAAGAAATTGAGAATAGAATTATAAAAGAAATCTGTGAAACAAATCCAACAACTTATTAGCATCGTAGAATGTATAAGGTTTCATTACCCTACGAAGAAAATTTTGATGAAAGAAAGATTCCTACTAAGGCTAGACCTATACAAATGAATAAAGAGTATTTAGAATACTGTAAAAAAGAAATCCAAGAATATTTAGAGAAAAAATTAATAAGAGCATCAAAATCTCCATAGAGTTGTATATGATTTTATGTTATGAAAGCCTTTAAAATAGAAAGAGGGACTCCCAGATTAGTTATTAATTATAAACCTCTTAATAAATCCTTAAAATGGATTAAGTACCCATTACCTAATAAAAATGACTTAATAAAAAGAATTCAAGATGGAACAATATTCTCAAAATTTGATTTAAAGTCAGGATATTAACAAATAGGAGTAAAAGAATAAGATAAGTATAAAACAACTTTTGTAGTACCTTTTGGACATTATGAATGGAATATAATGCCATAAGGGTTAAAGAATGCTCCTAGTGAATTTCAGAATATAATGAATGATATATTTAATGTATATGCCGAATTTTCATTAGTATATTTAGATGATGTATTAATATTTTCAAAAAACATTAATCAACATATAGAACATTTGTAAAAATTTATAAATCTTATAAAAGAAGATGATTTAGTAGTTTCAAAAAGAAGATTAAAATATTTCAAACTAAAATAAGGTTTTTAGGGTTTGAAATAAATCAAGGAACCATTATACCTATAGCAAGATCAATAGAATTTGCTAATAAATTTCCTGATAAAATAAAAGATAAAATCCAATTACAAAGATTTTTAGGAAGCGTAAACTATATAGCAGAGTTTATACCTAATATAAGAATAATCTATTTACCTTTATACAAAAGATTAAGGAAGAGTCCTCCAGAATAGAGTAAAGAAATGATAAATACAATAATAGAAATTAAAAAATTAGTAAAGAAAATACCTTGTTTAGAAATTATAGATCCTAAGGCAAATTTAATTATAGAAACAAATACATCAGAGGTGGGATATGGAAGAATTTTAAAGTAAAAACTTCTAGAATCTTTAAAAGAGCAAGTAGTCAAATATCATTCTGGTATTTGGCATCTAGCACAACAAAAGTATTCTACTGCGAAAAAAGAAATACTTTCAATAGTTTTATGTGTTCAAAAATTCCAAATTGATATTTTTAATAAAAAAAATTTAATATGCATTGATTGCAAAGCTGCACCTAGTGTTCTTACAAAAGATGTTCAAAAACCTAGTTTCAAAACATATTTTTGCAAGATGGCAAGCATTATTATCATGTTTTGATTTTGAAATAGAGCATATCAAAGGAGAAAAGAATTTCCTTCCTGATTTTTTGACTAGAGAATTTTTACATGGATTTTCATAAGTTCTGAGAATGCAAAGAAAAAACTTGGTAGTTCCTCATCAAGAGCCATCAAGGACTCGTCATCAATATCTGTCAATCCCCCACTGGGATCGATGAATAAAGTAAATAAAGATCAATATGATCCCCCCACTAGGACTGTCTAACAAAAAGAATCATGGTTCAATTGAGCCAAGTAAAGGTCCTTCATCATCATCAATATCAGTACAACCATCTTCTACATTATTACGACCGGTGACAATGGCACAGGCCTTAAAAACTCCATCAAAAATACCAATTTCTTAGATAACCTCTCCTTCCTCCAATAAGTTTGCCCCATTATTTTATTGCAATACCTCGACCAACCCAAATACTATAACCCAAGACCCTCAAGACACTTATATTAAAAAAGAACTAATCCCAGTCTTAGTATTAGAAAAAACTTGGAACCAAGACCATCCAAACTAGATTATCAAAACCCTCTTTCCACAAAATACCCATTCAATACCAGTACATCTAGCTAAAACCAGACTCTTTTATGAATTTATTTTGATAGACATAGATTCTATAGAAATATCCCATAATAAAGATGACCAAGGAATTTATTATTTTAAAAAATGAAGATTGGTAGAATAGCATCTCCTCAAGAGTGGGATTGATAACTCGTTTTTAGTCGTGTTTCATTTATCAAATAAACTAAAAGTAACTATAGTATAACTAACCCTAGGTCGATTCTCTCAAGGACACAATGCGTTCTAATATGGCTAAATGTGAAAATCAGAGTTAATGCAGAAAACGCCAAGTGTAGAATGCCAATTTGTTCTCGGTAAAGATTGATCTCATCCAATCTCAGTAGAGACGAATTCGACACGGTCTCGGCTAAGCGCAGACTCAGACAGACGCGACGGAGTCAGACCAACTCGGTCTCGAACTAAAATGTAGTAAATAAAGAGGGGTTTGTGTTTGAGTGTAGAGAAATAACTAATGACTGAAAGTAAACTAAACTATGCTAAGCTAACTAGTGTATCAAATCAGAATTCAACACACGGTTGGTCCTTAATTCCTTACCTCAGATTATACTCTGAATCAACCTAAAACTCTTACAACAATCATCGAACGTTTATCCATTGCCATACCTAGGATTTACACAATCGCTACCTCATCAGTTGGTAGAGAGTATGTACGTAGTTGATTTTAGGTTCTCTTACCTAACAAGGTTATTAAACCAGTTCCAATCAGTCCTAGTCTAATGTGATCCACTCCTCACAATGTGCAATCGCGACAAAGAAACAGCAGATTAAAGCGCAGGGATTAAAATCAAAAGACAAAATTGCAAACCAATTGTGTTATTAAAAACAACATTGAATACAAGGTGAGAATTAAGAGATTCCAGAGAATCTGCCTTCCATGACGATTGCCTTGGAAGGACGATGATGGTTCACCACTAATGGTCAGGCGTTGAGGTTTCTGCCCATCAGAGTGTGTCGGCTATATCAAGTGATCACCTTCGACAGCTTCTAGCTTCCCAATTCCTAGTCCTGCACCTCCTCGATCAAGAGAAACACCTTACTAAAGCTTCATGTACAACTGTGCTAGCTAGGACAAACTATAATTGCTGACGATGCTAGGTCTAAATTCTGTTGAAATTCCACACCCTAAAAACTCATGCCTTACGTGCCCTTATAAACATGCAAGGTAGTTGTGGCTAAAGCTAAACCTAATCCTACAAAATCAATGATTCCTTGATCCTAGCAGATTTCTAGTTGAGTTACCCAAATTACATATTCCTTGATTCTAATAGATTTCTAGCTGAGTTACCCAAATTACATATTCCTTGATCCTAATAAATTTCTAGTTGAGTTACCCGAATTACATATTTCCTAATTTGATCATGTGTTTTTCCTTGTATGTTGGAGTGATTTTTGTCGCTGATATTGGTCTTGAGTGCTACTTTGGCCGGGATGGCTGGTCTGACCGGGATCGCTTCGTTTGGGCCAAGATGCTCCTTTTGGGCCTGCAAAACAAGTCCTACCTTTTTATCAGTTAAAATCCTCGTTTTCGCATAGATTTATATTTTTCCTTTTTAGGCCCTTAATTCGAATCTTAACTAAGACAGAACTCTTAATCACTAAATAGTTTTACTATTATCCATCTTAAGCTCTTGTGAGGTGTATAAAATATGACTTATCAGACCCCCACACTTACACTTTTGCACTCTTGGAAAAAATCAGATTTGATCATTCAAGGAAATTGAAAGAGGAAATATGTTTTCAAATGAATTTCTCAAGTTTGACAAACAGATTAAGCATGCAATCATCCCAAAATCCAGATTTTCAAACAATCTATGGGAGTTACTTTCTCCACATCCAAAGCAAATAAGCAACCTGCAAACATTAAAGAGTAACCGAGAAGTGATCGAGCTCTCTCTCAGGGCATATTCTCCCAATCTCTCAAGTGTTTGGGACTGTATATTCACTCAAACATCTCATGTCAACTGGCACTGCCAGACCTTGGCAGGCCTCTCCTTCCACGCCTTCAAAAACACATGCCATTATGATCACCAGGGCTTTCTTTTCGGCTTGTAATGTGGCCATGGGTAAAGGTAGGATACAGGATGGTGAAGTGAGTTTTCTAACCATAAAGAGGAGAGGAGCAATGGGGAATGGGCTCGCAAGTATGGATGGTATCCCCAAGACATTGTGATCTTATTTGGAAACACTCACTTCCTTTTTTCATTTTTCTTTTCTTCTTTTTCTCACTTCTTGTTTTGTAGTGTTGTGCTACATTTTTGCTATAGGTTCTATCTTTTTGGCTGCTTTCCTTTTCTCTATTTTTATCCTGCAATTATTTTTCTTTCTTTTCTTTTTCAACCCTTTTTGGATGCACTACTCTTGCTATGTCCCCGAGTGTCTCCTCCCACACTTGAATGTGACCCCCTCCCAAAACAATTCCAAAGTTCCTCTATCCCCCTAATGTTAAGGTTGATCATGGTTTTTTGACTTTGGCTTGTAATGAGTTGTCATATCAGAAAAATGGTTATTCAAGCTTAAAGGGGGTAAGCAAGGGATAAAATTTGCAAGGTAGGTCCATTTTGCTTGAGGCTAATTAGAAACATGGCCTAGATCATATCACTCTTGCATGCGAACGAGATGTATCGAGAGAGTCAAGGCAAAATCTAGAGTAACCAGTCATCATGAATGCAAATATCACACAAGAAAGGAAAGAATGGCAAAATGTAAAGTCATTATGTATACAAGGCTCGAAAATTCTCACACAGATGGTTGCTCAATCACTAAAGGTTCCTCTTTTGCAATTTTTCAATCACTCATTGCTAAAAGATGCAGGAATTTCACTTCTTGTCATGCTTGAAAAATCTTCCCTCCAGGGTCATGCATATCTTTTCTGTTTCATTTTTCCGAAAGAAATCCATTTAAATCCTTTTAAGCATTTTCTCTAGTATTTCAGGAATCAAAAATCAGTTAGGAAAAACAAACGAAAATGAAATGAAAACAGGAATTGAAACATGGCCGAAGTCTGTCCGGATTCGGCCGAGATGGAACTGGAGTTAGTGCGGACTCGGTTGAAAAACCTTTTATTTGAGAAATAAGGGAAAATGACAACTAGTCAATGAACTTAAATACATAAACGAAAAAAATGCAAACAAAATCAAACAAAAACAAATTTAAAACTAAAAGTAACAAAAACAAATTTAAAACTAAAAGTAACAAAAACATAAATAAAGATGGAGCCGACAAAGAGTTTAATGGTCAACACAGGAATTAAAAAGACAAAATTCAACGAGCCTTGGATGACTACGCCTTCCCCCAAACTTGAATGATGCATTACCCTCAATGCATGGTTGATAAGCTTTTTTTTAGTCGTCTCAATGCACATCAAATAAACTAAAGCTAATTATAGTAGTCAACCGTAGGTCGAATTCTCTCGAGGATACAATGCGCTCAATTATGACTTTATGTGAAAACTAAGTATTGCAAAACTTAAGTGTAGAATGCAGACTCACTCTTGGCTAGGTGCCGAGTTGCTCACGATAGAGATTGGTCCGGTATGGACTCAATAGAGCCTTATCTAACACAGTCTCGACTAAGTGCTGGCAGACGCAACATAGTCGGACTAACTTTATTTTGGACTAAAATGCAGGAAACAGGGGAGGTTGGTTGCAAATTAAGTAAAACAACAATTAAACTAAGAATGTAATTGCAACTAAACTAGCTACTCCTACTGCTACGACTGTGTTCATGTCAAGTCTCAACAATCAAGGCAGATCTGGTTCGTTCACTCGCGTCCATGTTCCATATCAACCTTAGGTTTTCTTATAATGATAGCCAAACATTTGTCCATTGCTATACCGAGGATTTACACAATCGCTACCTCATCAGTTGGAAGGGATTAAGTTTAGAGTTGATTTTAGGTTCTCTATTAGGTTCTCTAATTGATTACCTACTGTAGTTGTCAAACAAGTTCCAATCGACCTAGTTTAACGTTTGTTCACATTACTATATGCAATCGCGACACAACAAGTGGATTAAAGTACATGAATCACAACAAGAGATTGAAATCAGAAACTACTCATATTATTAAGAACGAGATATAAACACATGGTGTGAATTCAGTGGATCTGTCTTCAACGACGATCGCCATGGTCGAACAGCGATGGTTCACCTCTGTTAGCCAAGGCGTTGAGGATCAGGTCCACCAGAGTGCGATGGCAAGCCAAGTGGTCCCTTCTGACAACCTTCGGCCTCTCAGTCCTTGACCTGCACTTCCTCGATCAAGAGAAACACCAATGAAGGCACCGTGTACCACCGTGAAGATGGAGAATGTGCGAGGAAATGGAGTGTAGAGTGTGAATGGAAATAAGTCTGAATTCAACAACCCTTAAACATGCCCAACTCCTCCTATATATACATGAGCTAGATCTTGCTAAACACGCTAGCTATCGAATCCTAACAGAATTACAGATTGCATTTCCTATTCTACCCTTGCGTATCTTATGCTGCAAACTTCTCTAGAGTGACGTGGTAGTTGAGATGGCTTTGGAGCTAAGATGGATGCCCAGATTGGATTGCTAATTGGGCTGCTCCAAGTAGCTGCTAGCCTTCAAAGTTGGTCGGTCCGGAATGGAGTCGATCTGACTGGGACGACTCACCTGGTTCGAGACTCTTGATGGGATGAGATCATCTAGATTTGTCCTGCAAAATGGAATGAATCTTTTATTAGCTAAGACCTACAAATTAGCATAGATTTATACTTTCCCTATTTCTAGGTCCATAATATGAATCTTAACTAACTCAATCTTTAAGCACCAAATGATCCCCAAAACACTCATCTTAGGTCCCTATAAGGTGTATAAAATATGACTCATCAATATGATGAATACAGAGGGGATTCCGAAGTTTGCTTAGGGTAAGTCATCCGACGGGGTCAGTTCCATTAGTGAAATACTCTCCATTTCGGCCATTGTCGGTGCGGGACCTCATGGAAGAGTTTGATCTGGTGCCCATTGACCTAAAAGGTGTTGTTTGTATTTTCATCCTTCAATTCCACTGCACCATAAGGAAAGACATGAGTAATAACAAATGGTCCATCCCATTTGGAATGGAGCTTACCTGCGATGAGCTTTAATCGTGAATTGAACAGTAACACTTTTTGGCTAACTTGGAACTCCTTCCTCAGGATTTGATGGTCATGAAATTGTTTGACATTTTACTTGTAGATCTGGGAGTTCTCGTATGCTTCTAAGCGAAGTTCTTCCAGTTCTTGCAGCTGGAGTTTCCTTTGCTTATCGGCTTGGCCATAGGCTAGATTGCATTACTTGACTGCCCAATAGACTCAGTACTCTATTTCAACTGAGTGATGACAGGTTTTACCTAAAAATATCCGGTAGGGAGACATTTTAATGTAGTCCTCATTGTGGAACAAAACACATGAAATTCTTTTAAGTGCTTGTGGGGATCTTCTCCTACAAGACCATGAAATTTAGACAACAAATGTATAAGACCAGATTTCAGTTCATATGATTGATATGGTTCTAGCTGTGGATAGTGGATGCACCAAGGTTGGTACACCACATCCGGTGTAGCCAACTCCTTCAAGTTTTCAATCATTGTTCTCCATCTACTCCGGCTCTAAAAAATTGTTAGTGCTACTATACTCAACAAAATTAGAAGTGCTAGTAACAAGGCTACTATTATCAAAACTAGAAACAGAATAGAACTATTACCATTACTTACTACTATATTCCTAGCTTTCCTTAACCTACGTAAAGTTATTTTTATTTCAGGATCTAATTCATATAAAGGATCAGTACTACTCCTAATCATGCATCATAAGGCAGATCATGTAGAAAAATGCAAGTTAATCGTGTAGAAAATTAAAGAATGTTTATGCAGAAAAGTAGATATGGTTAATGATGCGGAGATGGTTTTGTGTGTTTTTTTTTAGCGGTGAAACTCACGGGACAGAATTTTAATACACACTCAGCATGCTATATTATTTTAGGATCCAAACAAACACAGACTCAAAACTTTGACTTAATTGATAGACATAGCATTCCACAGACATGGGGTTCAGCTTGACTCAATTTGGCATACAAATACACAAAAGAACTTGTGTCCTTGGCAACGACGCCAATTTGATAACTCGTTTTTAGTCGTGCTATGTTTATCAAATAAAATAAAACTAACTATAGTATAGCTAACCCTAGGTCGATTCTCTCAAGGATAATGTGTTCTAATATGGCTAAATGTGAAAATCAAAGTTAATGTAGAAAACGCCAAGTGTAGAATGCCGATTTGCTCTCGGCAAAGACTGATCCGATCCAGTATCAGTAGAGACGAATCCGACACGGTCTTGGCTAAGCGAAAACTTAGACAGACGCGACGAAGTCAGACCAACTCGATCTCGGACTAAAATGCAGTAAATAAAGGGGGTTTTACGTTTGAGTGTAGAGAAATAACTCATGATTGAAAGTAAACTAAACTATGCTAAGCTAACTAGTGTATCAAATCAGAATTCAACACACGGTCGGTCCTTAATTCCTTACCTTAGATTATACTCTGAATCAACCTGAAACTCTTACGACAATCGTCGAACGTTTATCCATTGCGATACCAAGGATTTACACAATTGCTATCTCATCAATTGGTAGAGAGTATGTACGTAGTTGATTTTAGGTTCTCTTACCTAACAAAGTTATTAAACCAATTCCAATCGGTCTTAGTCTAACGTGATCCGCTCCTCATAATGTGCAATCGCGACAAAGAAACAACAGATTAAAGCACAGGGATTAAAATCAAAAGACAGAATTGCAAAACAATTGTGTTATTGAAAATAACATTGAATACAAGGTGAGAATTCAAAGATTCCCAAGAATCCTCCTTCCACGACGATCACCTTGGGAGGACGGCGATGGTTCACCACTGATGGCCAGGCGTTGAGGTTTTTGCCTGCCGGATTGCGTCGGCTATACCGAGCGATCACCTCCGACAGCTTCCAGCTTCCCAATTCCAGGTCCTACACCTCTTCGATCGAGAGAGACACCTTACTAAAACTTCGTGTACCATTGTGCTAGCTAGGACGAACTGTAATTACTGACGATGTTAGGTCTAAATTCTGTTGAAATTCCACACCCTAAACTCGTGCCTTATGTGCCCTTATAAACATGTAGGGCAGCTGCGCTAAATCTAAACATAATCCTACATAATCGATGATTCCTTCATCTTAACAGATTTCTAGCTGAGTTACCCGAATTACATATTTCCCTGATCCTAATAGATTTCTTGCTGAGTTACCTGAATTACATATTTCCCTAATCCTAACAAATTTCTTGCTGAGTTACCCGAATTACATATTTCCCTGATCCTAACAAATTTCTTGCTGAGTTACCTGAATTACATATTTCCTAATTTACTCTTCCTATGATCACGCGTTGTTCCTTGTATGCTGGAGTGATTTTTGCCGCTGATATCGATCCTAGCCAAGAGTGCTGCTTTGGTTGGGATGGTTAGTCTGGCTGGGACTGCTTTTTCTAGGCCAAGATGCTCCTTTTGGGCCAAGATGTTCCTTTTGGGCCTGCAAAACAAGTCCAACCTTTTTATCAGTTAAAATCCTCGTTTTCGCACAAATTTATATTTTTCCTATTTCTAGGCTCATAATTTCTTAATCGCTAAACAATCTTACTAATACCCATCTTAAGCGCTTGTAAAGTATATAAAATATGACTTACCAGGGATCGACCCTTAGACAAGGAGAGATCTTTTACCATAACTTTTAACGCAGCCGGATACTCATATTATGATTATATAGACGTCTAGTATGAGGTTCTATTAATCAATCGAGAAAAATATTATGGTTCATTTAGTTCAAAAGGGAATACCATTAAAATTTCCAAAATGGTTCTTAAAGTGGTTTTATCATTACTGAGCAACATCTGCAATATGTACTGCAAAAATAATGGAAGTTTATGAGTTATTCAAGAAAAAATCAACATTTGTACGTGGGTATTGTTTGACATCATTCATAGCATCTCAAGCAATAACTTGGATATCTGCGTGGGAATATACTATTACTCAACCATATGAAAGTGTAGACTTAAAATTGCTGTCAAGAACAATCAAAGTAAAGTGATGGAAAAAATTCAATACTCAATTAGTAAGTAAAGAAAAAGTTTTAGAATGGTTAAAAAATAATCAAGGCAGAATTGTTGGCTCGCCAATAAAGTACATGCATTAAACGAAGAAGCATTATTCTTAGCAGAAAAGCAAAGGATAATTACAGAATTAGCAGCCGCTACTTCAATACAAGAACTTTATCAAACTATTCAAAAGGTTCAGTCCACACTAGGGACAAGCATTCCAGATGCTTCTGATGAAGATTCAAGTCAGTCAAATTCATATTTTCGAAATGAAGATATATTTGACTAAAGAAAACAACAGATGGACCAATAAAACATATCGACAGAAGAAGAAGACAAGAAAGATAAAACAATAAAGTAAATAACTCTCAGCCACATGACGATAAAGGTGCAAGATTCCTGAAAAAGCAAGACAATGTACTAACCAGTCTGTATTATTGTTGTAACTTTTATGTGTTAATTAGCCGGTCGTTAGGCTACTGTATAGGAATAATTGTAATCTCTTTTATATAAATATAAATAGGGAAGAGTGCTAAGGTAGAGACATCGAAAAAAAATCCTTTGAAACTCTCTAGCCGAGAAAACCCCCCTTTAAAAAATCTTTTGTCTTCTCTTTCTATTCCTTCCCAGTTTTCTCCATTCTTGTTCACTCTACAATGTTTGCAAGTATTCTTCTTTATGCACTATTTTCTTATCAATAATAATAATAATAATAATAATAATAATAATAATAATAATATATAATATAATATAATATAATATAATATAATATAATATAATGTAATAATGTTGTTGTTTAAACCTATATTTATATTCGCAAATTCAAATTAGATTGCTTCCATGTTGAATATATGTTATATTTTTGAAATACACATGTAAGTCAAAAGACTTTATTAAAAAGATACAAATTTATTTTGATAATATCTAAATAAATTATAAAATAGAAAATATTTTTATAAAAGAAATAACAAATGTGAGATGACGTGGAATAGAATATGATTCTGGATAATTTGAAACTAAGAAAATATATTTTTTAATAAATAATCATAAATATGTGATATTATCTTTATTTTTGATTTTTAAATATTTTCAAAAATAAAAATAAAACGAAAATAAAATTACATTTTGTATAATTATTTATAAAAGTAAAAACAATAAAACAACCCGTCTTTTATTGTTTATTCCAGCCTTTGTTGCTAAATGGAGCATGATTTGCATCAAAGATGGGAAGGCAAGGTTTCAGCGAAGCTTAGAAACACCACTAAGATACAAGCATGGCCCCTTGTAAAGGACTTCTTCAATCTCCACAAACGGTTCCCTACCCTCGCCACGTGCTACGGGATTCACGGATCTAACGGGGAGCCTGGCTGCATACGATACTGTGCCGGGTCCTCCATCCCATCCAACGGCTCAGGAAGCGTAAGCTGGTCAAAGGAAAGGCTGGTAGCCGTTAATGATGTTGACCTGAGCCTGAAGTATGAGATTGTGGACAGCAACATTGGGTTCAGGTCATACGAGTCAACCATCAAGGTCCTCAGCGATGGTGACTCAGATGGATGCATGTTGGAATGGTCCTTCGTCGTTGACCCTGTGGAAGGGTTGGTGCTTGAGGATCTGGTTAGGAAGTACCATGTGGGCCTACAGCTTATGGCCCAGAAAATTGAGGACGAAATTGAAAGTTTGGTGAGTGTAATTATGTAGAATATATAATAAGATCAGCTCCTGTTTCGCAGCATAAATTAATATTTCTGTGGTGAAGTGGGTATCTAAAAAATAATAACATCTATGTTCTTTTACCAAATAATAAAAATAATTAGATCTTTTATAGGGGATAACTAAAAAAAAAGTTCCAATGAAGTAATAGATCCTTTTTATATTAATTTTAGATGTAATTCATATGTTTTTATTTCATTAGATTTTGATTGGAGAATAAGTTTTGGTAGTTGCTTGCTAGAATAACGGATGGCAAAAGAAAATTGTCTATATTATGACTTCACAAGATTTCCGTCTCTTATTTTACTATTTGCAAACATTATTATTATTTTTAAAACAAATTACTATCATCTTATCACAAATCATCATGTTATGATAAGTGTGTTAATTTTTACAATAACAAGCTTAAGAGAACATTTGATATAAGAGAAGTTTTTCATACTCAAGAATTATGATCTCTAAGAATGACAAAAATTCATTTGATTGTTTATAAATATTCCTGAGGAGGTTTGCATATGTTTCCTAAAATTAAAGTTTTTCATGTTTTGTTTTAATAGAACTTTATTCAGTACATATTTTTCAAAACTATTATAAAAGTCTGCCCAATAAACCCTAGTCCAAGTCTGCCAAGTAAACCCTAGTCCAGCTCTACATAATAAACCCTAGTCCAAGTCTACCAAGTAAACCCTAGTCTGAGACTGCCCAGTAAACCCTAGTCTGAGTCAACCCAATAAACACTAGTCTGAGTCTACCAAGTAAACCCTAGTCCGAGTCTACCAAGTAAACCCTAGTCCGAGTCTACCCAGTAAACCCTAGTCCGAGTCTACAAGTAAACCCTAGTCAACCCAATAAACCCTAGTCCAAGTTTTCCAAGTAAACCCTAGTCTGAGTCTGCCAAGTAAGCCCTAGTCTGAGTCTTCCAAGTAAGCCCTAGTCCGAGTCTACCAAGTAAACCCCAGCCTGAGTCTACCAAATAAACCTTCGTCTGAAGTCTACCAAAGAAACCTTCGACCAATGTTACCCTAGCGTTACCCTAGACCGAGTCGGCCAGTACTACCTTAGATCGGGTCGGCTGGTATCACCCTAGCATCCCCCTAGACCGAGTCGACCGATATCACCCTAGCATTACCCTAGATCGAGTTGCCACCCGAGACTGAGTTAGCTAGTACATCCGAGAGGGAGGCAGTCACAGTGAAACCACGTAGCCTTCCACCAGTCATGCATTCACATACCCATAACATATTGCGAGCATTGTATATAGAAATAAAAAAAGAAGAGGGCCGAAACAACACCATCACATACCATGCATCATATTGAACTAATCACGAAAATTTCAGAAGATGGAGACAAAAGTACAGTTTTGGGTCAAGCAGGGGTATCCTATTAAGGCCAAGGCACCAGACCTCTAGTCACTCTATTACTAGGGCCATTGTTTAAAAGGACAGTGGCATAGAGCCTTCGAGAGGAGACACAACAACCTCCTGTGCCTCCTGGACATCGAAACGCAGCCAACAACCCTTGAAGCTTTGGTTCAGTATTATGATCCACCAGCACGATGCTTCACCTTCAGAGATTTCCAAGTCGCCCCCACCCTGGAAGAATATGAACGCTTACTAGGGCTACCCTTGGAAGGGTCAACACAATATTTCCATCAAGATCATCTCCCCTCCTAGGCCACGATAGCCAAGTTGCTAAGGGTATCCGAGGAAGAAATGGCCAGAGCAAAGAGAAGCCGAAACGGTCTGGAGGGACTCCCCATAGTCTATTTAGAAGAGAGATTACTCCGATTTTGGGAAGAGGATGACTGGCCCGCCATCATAGACATTCTCGGACTGCTACTTTACGGGATATTGTTGTTGCCCCAAGTGGAGAATCATGTAGACCTCACAACTATGGAAGTCTTCCTAGCCAAGAAAGATAAAGGGGAAAATCCCACTATGGCTGTCTTGATCAACACCTACTACACTCTCTATTACTATAGCCAGCATGGGGAAGGAAGCCTCAGATGCAACACCTCCTTGCAATACTTGTGGTTGACGTCCCACCTCTTCCATTGCAAAAATAAAATTGAGTGCCCAATGGAAGACTTCAAGTGGAGCTGGATTAGAACCATGTCCAAGGAACGCTGGGTCTGGAAATTAAGCGAGGCCTTTGAAAGGACAATACGTTGGTACCTACCTTGGAACGAGAGAGAGAGCATGACCACGAACGGGACCTATGGTGCTATCAACTACAATCTTGAGTTAGTCTCACGACAAGCAAGGTACCCCATGATTAGGCCCCCCCTGAAGGAAGTCGTGACCCCCTTTGTACTACATGGACCGAAGGCCCACAGAGGAGAACACTACAGAAAAATCCGACATGCATGGAACAATATAATCAGGAAAGGGGTAGCATGGAGGACCAAAAGTTGCGGGGTTTCCCCGAGTTACAGTGTTTGGCTCGAAAACTGAGTCAGACTGGTGGGATTACCAAGGGGCAGCCCCCAGTAGTAGGACCAAGAGATGCAAGGCTACAAAATACAAGAGACACTCAAGGTAGAAGAGCTGGAGAATACCTTGGAGCAATTAAGGGTCGAGTAAAGGACCCTGAAAAGAAAGCTCAAAACAGCCTTAGAGGAAGTCCGCATGGAGAAACAACTAAATGACGAGACTAGCAAAAGGGTCCGAAGTGAAAGAGAAACTCGTCTAAGGGTAGGCAGTTGCTTGAGGGCAGCAGACAAAGAAATGTGTTCCCGGAGAGAAGAGCGGGACTAGCTAGCCGCTAGAAAAGAGCAACTAGAGGAAATGCTGCTAGACATCAAGGCTAGAGAAGCAGAGCAGGAAAAAGAATTCTGCCGTTCCCAGAAAAGAGCTTAGCTGTTAGAATAGGAGTTGGCAAGGGCCCAACAGTCCAACAAGGATTTGGAAGACCAAAGACAAAAAGGAATACTTGAATTGGTCAAAGCATGACAAGAGGCCAATGAGGCAAACCTGTAGGCCCAGGAAACCATCTGAGGTTTAAAAAGACACATAGAAAGTTGGAAACGGAGATGCCAGCAGATAGTCGATGACGCCACAAAACAAGTACAAGCCGCTACGGTAGAAACCCCATTTTGGAAAGACCGATACGTCAATTTAGCATGGCTTGCCAACTAGGCCTTAATGGACATTCCCAAAAGTCTCCGGGCTGTCGAAGGCATGATAGACCCCATAAGGACACAATAGAAAATAGCAGGGTTCTTGGAGTTGTGTAGGAAGCTATATGATAACTTAAGGGCAATGTCTGCACCACCTTAGGGAGAAGGGGGCAATTATGCAGTTTATGTTTACATACCGCTTGAATAAATTTAATGAAACTCTTTTGCTTTTATCTTCTTAAAATATTCCATGATTAAAACAATTAAGCTAGGCATACATGCATCATTCATCACATCCTACATTGCATAAAATCTAAAATAAAGAAAAAACAAAGGTAACATCTAACAATACCAGGAAAGGGAAGTCAATTGCGCCTCGCCACCAATACCACACCACACCTGATCCAGGATAAAAGACATTGAGCAAGCCATCGAAGATCTCGAGCAGCAAAACCTGGAACTAAGGACAGAGATAGGGCAAATGAAGAAACGCATCGACGAGATGTTTGAACTCCTTACCCTGAACACGACCCTGAACGCTGCCACATCTGCCCAAGGGCCAAACCCGAACACGGTTGTAACTACCCAAGGAACGCCCACTTATCCTCCAAGGTTCACCCCACAATACGGAATGCCTCTCGGATGGAATTCTAACACTAAGGGGCAAGCCCCGATGGAAGGGCATGAACAAGTAGGCAACTCGACGACCAGAGCCACACAAGGGTCAGGAGCGTCGCTACTTTTGATATACGCAATGGGTCCATACGCGCAAGCCATGGGGGCCCTGAACCTAGCTAACCCTAGCGGGAAAGTAGGACCTACCTCTAGAGCCCAGGCCGTCACCCCCTCGGACGACAAAAAGATAAACTCTTTCAAGGAGTGGATGCGTATTATTGAAGGCACCGACAGTCACGGTCTCGATGCCACCGACCTATGTTTAATGTCAGACATAACACTCCTTGCAGACTTTAAAGCTCCTAAATTTGAAAAGTACAAGGGGAGTTCTTGCCCTCAAGTGCACCTAGCCATGTACTATCGAAAGATGGCAGCCTACATCCATCAGGATAAAATCCTGGTTCACTATTTCCAGGATAGTTTAACAGGAGCCGCCTTAAGCTGGTATGTGAGCCTGGAAAAGGGGCGGGTAAAGACATGGAGAGATTTGGCCGAGGCATTCGTTTGTCAATACAATTACAATGTGGCTATGGCACCTGACCGTTCCCGGCTCCAAAACTTGTCAAAAACAGAATTCGAAGGGTTCAAAAACTATGTCGAACGGTGGCGTGAATTGGTAGCCCAAGTCTAGCCACCGTTAACCGAAAAGGAAATGGTCACTATGTTCATAAACACACTTCCACCTCCCTTTTACGACAAAGCGGTGGGTAGTGTGGCTTCTAATTTTGTGGACCCGGTAACCATAGGTGAAAGAATCGAGGCCGACCTCAAACGAGGAAGGATTACTCAAGTTGGCAACAGTCTTGGCTTCGTCTGAAAATCCAAACAAGAAAGGAGAAAAGGGGAAACCAACACTATCATCATGGACCCCTCTAGTCCCTATAGCCAGGGAAGAAATTCGGGTGCCCCTTAGCTCATTCTGAGCCTACCAGCACCAGTAGCCTCGGCGATGGTGGCCTCTCCACCTAAGGTCGCAACAACTAGTACGCCCAACACCCAGGATGCCCAACCAACCCGTTCGAGGAGGATCTTTACGCCTATCCCTATGACATACACAACACTCCTTCCTCTTCTACTTCAGAAAAATATGATAATGGTGGTCCCCCTAAAGCCTCTAGAGCCCCCTTATCCTAGAAGCTACGATCCTAATGCCAAGTGCGACTATCATGTGGGAGTAGTTAGACACACCACGAAAAAGTGCTAGAGCCTAAAGCATAAAGTCCAAGACTTGGTGGACGACGATTGGCTAGCTTTCTAGGAAAACCAGCCAAATGTAAACACCAACCCCTTCCACCTCATTGCAGGGCAATCTATCAACGCTCTAACCCACAAGCCTTTAGGACCAGAACCCGTGAAACCGAAAGATAAGTAGGGCCTCACCGCGCAGATCGCGGTCATAGGGAAAATTGGAAACACCTTTGCAAAGCTGCTCATCATACGCTACGACCCCATCCCTAGGTTGCGAGCCCCCCTCCTTATTCAAGTACCTGCCCAACTAGCTTACCAAGAGAATCACGCGGTAATAGCACCAGCAAACCATGATGCTAGCAGGGAGGTCATCAATATTGCTGAAACAGGAAGGGTTACCTAGAGCAGTCAAATTTACACCCCCGATGCCCTAAGAAAGAAAGGATCATCCAACGAACCAGGAGAGGTCACAATGGAAGCCATCAGAGCTCTGGCAGTAGGAAAAGAAGCAAAAGAATTCTTGAAAATCATCTGACATAATGAATATCAATTGCTGGACCAGATGAACAAAACTCCAGCCCGGATATCACTTCTCTCTTTACTCTTAAACTCTGAAAGGCACCGGATCCTCCTTTTGAAGGCATTAAACGAGGCGCATGTAGCTCAGGACATAACTATGGAAAGATTCGACGACATGGTTAACAAAATCACTAGCAGGGGGCATTTAACTTTCTCTGAAGAAGTGCCAACGGAGGGAAGAAGACACAACCAACCCCTCCACATCTCTGTGAAATATGGGGACTACATGATTTCTAGGGTCTTGATTGACAATAGCTCATCCCTCAACATCTTGCCTAAGGCAACACTGGACAAGTTGGCCTCTATCAGTCATCAGTTAAAAGCCAACCTAGTAGTGGTGCGAGCCTTGGACGGTTCCAGGAGAGAAGTCATGGGAGAAATCACTTTCCCTATCCGTATTGGTCCTGTTGTGTTCGATGTTACCTTCCAGGTCATGGACATACATCCCACCTACAATTTCCTTCTCGGTAGACCCTGGATTCACGCTGCAGGGGCCGTACCCTCCTCCCTTCACCAAAAGGTGAAGTTCATCAACGAGCATCAATTGATTAGCGTAATGGGTGGAAAAGAGCTACTAATCAGCACCCTGGTACCAGAAGAATACGTTGAAGGAGATGAGGAGGCCTCAAAAGCCTCTTTCTAGTCACTCGAGATTGCAGACACCAGTGCCTCAATTCTAGAAAGCCCCACTCCTACCACCATAGAAAGCATGGCACTCCGAGTCACGATCAAGGAAGGATACCAGCCGGGCAGAGGATTAGGCCCCCATCTGGATGGCATACCGGCCCCAATCATCGTACAAGAAAATGAGGGAAAAACCGGGCTTGGTTACCCAGGGGGAAATCAGGCCAAAAATGCGTGCCCCTCCCCCGAGGAACCAATTCTAGGACAACACTTCGTTTGAGGAAGCATTGCAATGATAAAGGATGGGCCAAAAGGTTAGCTAGGCCAGGTTTGCGTCACCACAAAAGAATTGACAAATTGGACGGCCGAGGCGCTCTATAATCAAGACTCTTTCAAAATGTAATCAAATTCTGTAAATCGCATTCTTGACAATTAATAATATTTGGCATGTATTTTTTTTTGTTGATTCACATCACTCCAATGTTCTCCCGTTCCCTTTTACATTTCACCATGCTCTCTAAAATAGGTTCCTTTTTAAATAAAACAAACTAGCGCAAATAACATAGTCTCTTCAAATGGAAATACAATCCTTATGCGTGACGACCCTACCAGTCTGACCAACCTATCAAGGACGAAGGTACAGAAGCTGAAGCCCTCTTTGAGATGGAAAAATTGATAGAACAAGGATGGCCAAAGTTCCAACCTTAGGCCAAAGATCTCGAAGGCGTTAATCTCAGGAATGAAATAGAAAGCAAGGAAGCTCGAGTGGGCAAGCAGATGCCACCAGACCTAATGTCAAAACTCGTCGAACTCCTAAAAGAATACTCAGACGTTTTCACTTGGTCTTATTGGGACATGCCCGGCTTGGATTGCAAAATTGTGGAGCACAAGTTACCCTTACTCCCAAGATCAATTCCAGTTAGACAACGGTTACGAAGAATGAGGCCGGAGATAGCCCTAAAGATCAAGGAAGAGGTTGAAAAATAGTGGAACGCGGGCTTCTTGGCTGTGTCAAATTACCCACAGTGGGTGGAAAACATAGTGCTTGTGCCAAAAAAAGACGGAAAGGTACGAATGTGCGTAGACTATATAGACCTGAATAGGGCCAGCCCTAAAGAAAATTTTCTGCTACCCCACATTGATGTGCTCATAGACAATACGACACAACATGCATTCTTCTCTTTCATGGACGGTTTCTCAGGGTACAATCAAATCATGATGTTTCCTGAAGATAGAGAAAAAACAACGTTCATTACTCTATGGGGAACCTTTTGCTATAATGTGATGCCCTTTGGGCTCAAGAACGCTGGTGCGACCTATCAAAGGGCCATGGTAGCCCTATTCCATGACATGATACACAAAGAGATTGAAGTGTACATGGATGATATGATTACAAAGTCAAAAACACCAAAACAACACATAGAGGACCTACGGAAACTCTTCATAAGGCTCCGGAAGTACAAGTTGAGACTGAACCCAGCTAAATGCACTTTCGGCGTCAAAACAGGCAAGCTACTTGGCTTTGTGGTGAAGGAAAGAGGCATTGAGGTGGACCCAGATAAAGTGAAAGCCATTAGAGAAATGCCGGTCCCCAAAATCGAGTTAGAGATCCAGGGATTGTTAGGACGGGTAAACTTCATAGCCTGATTTATCTCCTAGTTAAGGCCACATGTAATCCGATTTTCAAACTCCTTCGAAAAAAACACAAGTTGGAGTGGGAATCAGAATGTCAAGAGGCTTTTCGAGAAAATCAAACGTTCCGGGAGAATCCCCCAATCCTCGTGCCAACAGTACCAAGGAAACCATTGATCCTCTATTTAACTATACTAGAAGAATCCATGGGTTGCATGTTAGGACAACGGGATACCACAGGGAAGAAAGAGCATGCTCTTTACTACCTCAGTAAAAAATTCATTGAATGCGAAAAGAGGTACTCGACACTAGAACGAATCTACTGTGCTCTCGTTTGGGTCACCAAAAGGCTCAAGCAGTACATGTTGGCCCACACCACTTGGCTAGTAGCCAGAACTGACCCTATCAAGTACATCTTTGAGAAGCTAGCCCTTACGGGAAGAATCGCGCGATGGCAAATGGCCTTGTCCGAATATGATATTATCTATGTCAATCGGAAGGTTGTCAAAGGAAGTGCCTTAGAGGAACACTTAGCCTACCATCCCCTAAAAGACTCTCAGCCCTTATTCCACGAATTCCCAGATGAACACATCGCAACAACCATAAGCATTAAAACACCAACGAAGAATGGACAATGTGGTTCGATGGAGCATCCAACTCGGTAGGAAATGGAATTGGAGTAGTCTTGGCTTCACCAAAGGACCAATACTTCCCCTTTTCAGCCAAGTTGGGATTCGATTGCACCAACAACATGGCAGAGTACGAGGCCTGCACCATGGGACTCCTGATGGCTTTAGAGTACCAAGTAAAAAAACTCATAGTTTTTGTGGATTCAGCCTTGGTTATCTATCAGCTCCGCCGGGAATGGGAAACGCGAGATGTTAAACTAGTCCCCTACCACGACCATGTAAGGGAAATAGTCGAAGCATTCGACGCTGTTACCTTCCACCACATCCCTCACAAAGAAAATCAAATGGCGGATGCACTTGCAACCCTGTCCGCTATGGTGCAAGTGAATGAGGGCCAGGGAATGACGACCCATGTTCAACAATAGCCTCGAGAGGATTACTGTCAATAGTCAGGCCTTGAAATAGCAGAGATAGATGTAGAACCTTGGTACTTCGATATAAAATGGTACCTGGAAAAAGGGAATACCCAGAAGGAGCTTCTAAGAATAGTAAAAAGAACTTTAAGGAGGCTAGCCTCTGGGTTCCTCTTGAGTGGAGCCATACTGTATAAAAGAAATGCAGACATGACTCTCCTTCGGTGTGTAGATCACCAGCTGGCGAAAAGAATAATGGAAGAGGTCCACCAAGGGTTCTTCGGTGCGCATGCAAATGGACATACCCTAGTTTGTAAAATCCTGCGAGTAGGATACTATTGAACCAAAATGGAAGTAGATTGCTATCAACACATCAAGAAATGCATGAAGTGCCAGACATATGCCGATCACATCAACGCAGCTCTGTTCGTACTTCATAATCTGACCTCCCCTTGGCCATTCGTCATGTGGGGCATTGACGTAATCGGGCCCATCAAACCCAAGGCCTCTAATGAACACAGATTTATCCTAGTAGCGATCGACTACTTTACCAAATGGGTAGAAGTAGCTTCATATGCCATCGTGACATGCAACATAGTGGTAAGGTTCATCAAGAGGGACATCATATGCCGATACGGTCTCCTAGCTCATATCATCATAGATAACAACACTAATTTAAACAACAAAATGATGTCAGAGCTATGCGAGCAGTTCCGGATTCACCACCACAACTCTACACCTTATCATCCCAAAATGAATGGGGCAGTAGAGGTCGCCAACAAAAACATAAAGAGAATAATACAAAAAATGATGGTGACCTATAAGGATTGGCACGAGATGTTACCCTATGCACTACATGGATACCGTACCTCCGTATGCACATCCACGGGGGCAACCCCATATTCATTGGTGTACGGCATAGAAGCAGTCCTCCCGATAGATGTAGAAATACCTTCCTTAAGGGTTCTGGCAGAGGTGGAGTTGGATGAAGCTGAATGGGTCCAGCAACAGTTTGACCAGCTAAGCCTCATTGAGGAAAAATGACTCACAACTTTATGTCATGGCCAACTCTACCAAAGACGAGTCAAGAACGCCTTCAACAAGAAAGTAAAGCCCCATGTGTTCATGAAGGGAGACATGGTGCTCAGGAAAGTACTGCCAAATGCCAAGGATCAGAGAAGAAAGTGGGCCCCTAACTACGAGGAACCTTACATGGTGAAGCATGCCTTTTCCGGAGGAGCCCTAATCCTAACGAATTCTGAAGGACGAGACCTAAGATATCCCGTCAACGCAGACTTGGTCAAGATGTTCTTCCCTTGAAGTCTCGCTAGGGCAACAATGGAAGAACCAACGTCCCCACAGAACAGAAGAAAGGGCAGGGGAGTCAAACATTAGGAAATTATTGCCAATTTCTAGTCCCAAGCATTAGGCCAAGAGTTTGGTCCTTACTTGTAACCATAAGATTATATTCAATAAAAAATTTCTTTGGTTTTATATTCATCCCTTTCCTATGCATGCTAAATTTTGCTAAAGGTCAACAAGAAAAGCACATTTTTAAAATCAGTCTAACAATGCCTCAGACGTGACCATAAAGTCAGCACCTTGAGTGACCAAAGACTGGGTTCAAGTTCCTTGTCCCTACTTTTGACAAAAAGAAAAAAAAAACAACAAAAACAAAAAGTCAACTACTAAAAGATGATTCGCTCCTACCTGTGGAAATGAGCACATGCACAACATCGAGGCGTAGTCACCCACCCTTTGTCCAAAACAAATAAAAAAAGAAAAAGAAAGAGAAAGAGAGAGAGGAGAGCTAACCATACATGCATATCATTTCCCCTTGCATACGCTCATACTGGCATACTCAAGATAACCCTAGCAACAACTGAAACTCCCTCGGAACCCAGAAAGCCGACTCCATCTCGACCTCCAAGAGGTAGACCTCATCCCGGGCCTAAGGACGCCAACTCCTTCCCGGATTTTGAGCATGTGCCTAGGCCGACTTCATGTCGGACAATCCCAAGTCGGCCTTGCCTTGGATGACTAAGGATAGCCCTTTCACAAACTTAAGCTCACCCTAAGATGATTAGTTAAAAGGAATTGCAGGTCGAATGTCCCAACCTAGAGGCCTAAGTATAGATTTACAGTCCAAGTCTATTATAGGCTTATAGGTTGAGTCCATCATAGATTAGCCTAAGCCCACAACGAGTTCATAATCCAACATAGGTTTATGGTCCAATTCACAGCGGGTTCATATTTGTCTTGGCTTCAAAACCTAAAAGTCTAAGTCTTAGGTAGCAATTCAAGGCCATGATGGATTTATATTATGCCTAGTTATGTTCTCCTGATCAAAAACCACAAGCCAATCCAAAGGGAACAAAAATAAAAGGTAAATAAAATACTGAGAATCTCAGCAAGAAAAAAAAAAGAAAACAAAGCAAACACCAAAACAACCAAAAAGCCTATTTCATTGATAATATAAATAAAAATTACAAGTTCAAGGTTAAGGAGGGTCGAGGAGAGAAATAAGTTTCCCATCCTGGACCTCCTTGGTCATATCATAGGGACTTAAATCAAAATTATGGGCCAATAATGCTATCTTCCTAAGGGCTTTGTTGAATCCATCTTCATGCTGCTCTATAATGGCTCCTTCTAAGCATGCCACCCTATCAGCAAGCCCCTCCTTCTCTTCCCTTGCCTTGATCACCTCAGACTCTAGGGCAACGATTTTGGTTTTAGCAGTCTGCAGATCATCCTTGGCAGTCTCTAGACTAGCCTCCAATTGGACCTTGGCATCCTTATCAAAAGCCAAGGCAGCCTCCACCTCAACTACTCTTGAGTGAGCTCCGCCCAAGTCTTCTTGTACAACAGCAAGAGCAGCTTTCAGCGACTCCACCTCAGCTTCTGATGCAGTAACCTTGGCCTTCAGGGAAGTAGACTCGGCTTGGGAAGTAGCCAGGTCAGCCTTCAATTTCTCTACCTCGGCCTTGGCTCTTTGATTCTCTTCTTTCAATTTCCGGGCCTCAACTTGGGACTCAATGCTAACCTTTTACGCCTTCTCCAGCTCCTTATTTATGGCCTCCTTGGCCACAATCTACTCGGCCTTCCTTGCCAACCCTCTCCAGACTTTCAGGGTGGCCATAGAGAACGCCATATAGGTGGTCATCATGTCAAAAGAACTGCCAGCCCCAATCGGCGCGTGATGAGTCACAAACTATACATCTTTTAGACACCTAAGAAGGGTGTTTGCAAGACCAGCTTGAGCCTAAAAGTGGATTGTTAGCTAAGATTCAATTTATGGGCTTAAATATAGAGAAAATGCAAATCTGTGTTAATTCAGAAGTTTTAGCTAATATAAAGTCCCACTCCTTCTTCTGCAGGCCGACCCGAGTTGATCAGGGTCAATAGAGAGTCTCAGGTGAGATGAAGTCGTCCTGGCCAAACCGACTCCATCTCGGCCAAGCCAGAGTCGTCTCGGTAGTTTACACCATGCAGCCCAATAAAGAGCGGCCCAACTGTGTTTCCACGTCAATTATCCACCTCATCGCTAGCTCAGCTGCCATGTCACTCTTGGCGAATCTGCCACGTCATTTTGGAAGATCTTCACACGGGTAGAATAGGAAATTCACATTGTAATTCTGTTAGGATATTTCGTAGCGTCGCCTAGCTGCACAGCTTGTGTATATATAGGTGGAGCTGCGCACTTTTCATGGGTCTTGGAATTCACCCTTAATACACTTCATTTACTCCATTTCCTCGCTCTCATTCTTCCATTCCTGGTGGTACACGGTGCTGCATTGGCATTTCTCTCGATTGAGGAAGTGCAGGTCTAAGACTGGGAAGCCGAAGTCTGCCAGAGGGGACCGATCAGACTACTAACGCACTCTGGTGGAGTTGATCCTCAGCACTTAGGCTAACAGAGGTGAACCACTACCATCAACCATGGCGATCGTCGTGGAAGATGGATCCACCTGAATTCAGAACCATTGTATTTGTATTCTGTTACTGATAATCAATTTCATTTTGCGTTTTTCACCTCTATTCTCTTCCTTTCTTTTAATTCATGATTTAATCTGCGATTGCAATTAAATTGTGAACAATGTTAAGCTAAGCCGATTGGAACTAGTTTAACTAATCTAGTAGGTAATCATTTAACGATTGTTATTCGAGAACCTAAAAATCAGCTATGAACTTAATCCCTGCCAACTGATGAGGTAGCGATTGCATAAATCCTCGGTATGGCAATGGACGAATGTTTGGCGATTGCCATAAGATTTCCCAAGGCTGATATGGATTGAGAACTGGAATGTGGAAATTGGACTGGACTTGGACTTATAGGACTGAGCACGAATACAGTTAAATAATAATACTAAATAGTTGGTAATAGTAGTATATGTTTACTACATTCATAACCTTAGTTTACTTTCTGCCTCGGTCGCATTCAAAATCCCCCCTATTTACTGTTTCCTGGTCTGAGACAGAGATAGTCCCTCTCTGTAGCGTTTGTCTGCTCTTAGCCGAGACCTAGCCGGATTGTCTCTACCGAGATCATCTCAGCTCAGTCTCTGCTGAGAACAACTCGGCTAGTACCGAGAAGAGTTGATACTCCACGTCTTAGACTCTACCTCCTTTTACTTCACATTAAGCTACAACTGAGCACACTGTGTCCTTGAGAAGAATGACCTAGGGTTAGCTATACTATAGTTAGCTTTAGTTGTTTGATAAGCGTGTTGAAACGACTTAAAAACGCCCATCATCAAATTGGCGTCGTTGCCGGGGACACAAGTTCTTTTGTGTCTTTGTATGCCAAGTTGGGTGAGGTCGAATCCCGAGTCTGGAAGTGTGTCTGTCAAGTCAGTTGAGTCTTTGATTTTGTATATGTCTGTTCTTATGGGATCCCAAATAAAAAGTATGTCGACTGTTATTTGTTTCCTTGCGTGAATTCACTGCTTAAAAAAATAAATAAATAAATAAATTTTCAAACACTTATTTCTGAATCTACGAAGAATTGGCATTTTGTTCTACATTTAC
The DNA here is from genome assembly GCA_025330945.1 of Mucuna pruriens. Classification (NCBI taxonomy): domain Eukaryota; kingdom Viridiplantae; phylum Streptophyta; class Magnoliopsida; order Fabales; family Fabaceae; genus Mucuna; species Mucuna pruriens. The sequence continues at coordinate 219,662 of JAENHJ010000412.1, forward strand.
CACTGCATCTTTCTTTTTACATCGCATTCTTGCATTTAGCTAGCTCTTCTATTCTGCATTCTTGCTGGTTTAATTACATTCTTTCTGTATGCCGTTAGTTAGTTAATTGATAGCTGTAGTTTCCTATTTTCTGCATAATATGTACAATGCATGACTAGGAGTAGTACTGACCCATTGTATGCTTTTGATCTAGAGATAGAATTAACTTTACGAAGATTACGAAAAATTAGGAACGTCGTAGTAAATACTAGTAGGAGTATAGATTCTGTCGCTGATCCTAACTAGTCTCACACTGACTGTTTTGTTTCTAGTTCTAACATTTTTGCAGAACCAGGACAAATGGAGAATAATGATAGAACATTGAAGGAACTAGCTACTCCAGACGTGGTGTATCAACCTTGGTGCATCCAATACCCACAGCTGGAGCCAGCTCAAACTTATGAGTTGAAATCTGGTCTTATACACCTGTTGCCAAAATTTCATGGTCTTGCAGGAGAAGACCCCCACAAACACCTGAAGGAATTCCATGTGGTCTGCTCCACTATGAGGCTGCAGGGGATATCGGAGGACTACATCAAAATGAAGGCATTTCCATTCTCCCTGGATGGAGCAGCAAAGGATTGGCTGTACCTTCAACCAGCACTTTTCAATACTTGGGGAGACATGAAGCGTGCATTCCTGGAGAAGTTCTTTCCGGCATCCAGAACTGCGACCATCTGGAAAGAGATATGTGGAATAAAGCAACATACAGGTGAAACACTACATGAGTACTGGGAGAGGTTCAACAAACTCTGTGCCACCTGTCAACATCATCAGATCAGCGAACAATTGCTGATCCAGTATTTCTATGAAGGCCTATCAATGATGGACAGAAGCATGATAGAAGCAGCCAGTGGTGGAGCATTGATGGATAAGACACCAGCAGCAGCAAGGCACCTGATTTCCAACATGGCTAGCAACACGTAGCAATTCAGAATCAGAGGGCCGAGTCAGTCTCGGATGGTGAATGAAGTTGGCACAGCTGCCAACCAAAGATTGGAAAACCAGCTGTCCGAATTGACATCATTGGTGAGACAACTTGTTGTTGGACAACACCAACCAGCCTTGGCAGCAAAGGTATATGGCATATGTACTTCCGTGGAGTACCCCACTGACATGTGCCCCACCTTCCAAGAAACTGAGTCAGACCAACCAGAGAATGTTGGAGCCATAGGTGGGTTTCAATACGGGCAGCAGCCATATCAGAATCGGTCATCTGATAGCCAACAACATGGGAGACAGCCATTCCGGCCAGGACCGAATCAGGGGCCATATGCAGCTCAACAATTCGGATCCACACCAAACACTTATCAAAGTCAAGCAGGTTATCAGCAGCCGACTCCACAATATCAGGCACCACCTTGGCAACAACAACAGCAACAGTAGAGACCGCCTACACAAGGCAACTCTCCATCTCTGGAAGACTTGATGAAGCAGCTTGCAACCAACAACCTGGAGTTCCAACAATCTGTGAGCTCCAGCAATTTACAATTCCAGCAGAACATGACCGCCACCATCCAGGACCTCAAAATGCAGATTGGGCAGTTAGCCAATACTGTAAGTCAAATGCCAGTGTAGTCACTCTACGAAGCGGAAGAGAATTACTTCAACCTACACGACAACAGTTGCCAAGACAGGCTGAAGCCGACTCCGAGCCAAATGCCAACTTGTAGCCTCGGCCAGAGACAACTGTCCCACTGCCATTTCCATCCTAGGCCACTTTGGCAAGGAAGCCAGAGTCAGATGAAGAATTGCTGAAGATGTTCCGCAAGGTGGAAATCAATATTCCACTCCTCGACGCTATCAAGCAGGTCCCTAAGTACGCAAAATTCCTCAAGGAATTGTGTGTACACAAAAGGAGAAAAATAAAGGGGAGTAAGGAAATTGGAGGTGTGGTGTCGGCCCTGACGAAGAATGAAGCAATCACTGCAGGTGCCCCAACTTTGCCAAAGAAATGTAGAGACCCTGGAATCTTCTCTGTCCCATGTACCATCGGTGAATGCACTTTGGCCAATGCCATGTTGGACCTGGGAGCCTCAATAAACGTCATGCCAGCATCAATCTACAGGTCCCTAAATTTTGGAGATTTAGAACCCACAGGGATGACCATTCAACTTGCAAACAGGAGTATTGTCCAACCCTTGGGAGTTCTCGAGGATGTCCTTGTCCAAGTCAACGAGCTAATATTTCCAGCTGACTTTTATGTGTTAGATATGGAGGACAAAACATTCGGAAAAGAATCCACCTTAATTCTGGGAAGACCTTTCTTGATGACAGCCAGAACAAAGATTGATGTGCATGCAGGGTTGCTCTCCATGGAATTCGGTGACACCCTGGTGCAGTTCAATATTTTCGAAGCCATGAAGCACCCTACGGAAGACCACTCTCTCTTTGGCATTGACGTACTTGATGAATTAGTCGAAGAATATCTTCAACTGAGTGGCAGTAGTGAAAACATCAAGGAGTCTGCTGAGAATGCTGAAAGCATCTGCCTAGAGATCACTAATGAAGAGGCTGACTATGAGGAAGTACCAGACCCTCCCAACTCTGGGGACAATCATAATGATATTGCTGACTTGGCTTTTGACGTAGAACTATCTGAATTGTTAGACCAAGTTTGCAGCCTCGAACATCCAGAGTATACGGATGATGTAGAGAACAAAGTCGTTGAAGCCGAAAAGCCTTCCATTGCACACTTAGCGACAATTTTCACGGCCAAAAACGAGTCGGCCAGAGGAAGCCGAGTCAAGGAAGAAGTCAAGGCAGATAAGCTTGCCGAGACCAACTCAGCCAAAGAAGACCCCACTCAGACTGTAACAGACATTAATGGTCCATCCGGATCCGACTCTGAAGAGGCGCAAGAGGTCGATGCCGACTCCAGTCCGACAAGAACCGAAGACAACATATCGAGCCGGCCAAAGCAGACAAAGGCCAAAATCATGTCAGCATACCTGGTGCCGAGTCAAGATCAAGTCGGCCAGTCGGATCCAAACTCAGAAACTGAAAAATCTCCATTACCGCCACCACCCATAGAATTAAAAACATTGCCGAAGTCACTGAAATATGCCTACCTGGACAAGGAACAACAACTCCCGGTTATCATTGCTAGCAATCTCCGTCTAGAGCAAGAAGAGAAGTTGCTGGAGGTCCTAAGGCAACATAAGAAGGCAATAGGGTGGAAACTGGCAGACCTTCCTGGCATAAACCCCTCCATCTACATGCACAGAATCCTGTTGGAGGAGGAAATCAAGCCCATAAGGCAGCAGCAAAGAAGACTGAATCCAACACTCCTGGACGTGGTTAAAAAGGAAGTTACCAAACTCCTTACTGCAGGGATCATCTACCCCATCTCAGATGGCCAATGGGTGAGCCCTGTGCAAGTGGTGCCGAAGAAGTCTGGGATGACTGTCATGAAAAACCAGCAAGATGAGCTGGTCCCAACAAGGATTCAGAATAGCTGGCGAGTTTGCATAGACTATAGAAGATTGAATCAAGCAACTCGAAAAGACCATGTTCCTCTGCCTTTCATTGACCAAATGCTTGAAAAGTTATCTGGGAAATCCCATTACTGCTTTCTTGATGGATTCTCAGGCTACATGCAAATTCATATAGCACCTGAAGATCAGCACAAGACAACCTTCACCTGCCCATTTGGTACCTTTGTGTATACACGCATGCCATTTTGCTTGTGCAATGCTCCGAGTACATTCCAACGTTGCATGATGAGTATCTTCTCGGACTTGCTGCAGGACTGCATGGAGGTATTCATGGACGACTTCACGGTGTATTCTGACTCATTTGAAGCATGCCTGAATAATCTATCAAGAGTGTTGAAGAGATGCATTGACACAAACCTCGTGCTCAATTTTGAAAAATGTCACTTCATGGTGACTGAAGGAATAGTATTGGGCCATCTGGTGTCCAACAGAGGTATTAAAGTGGATAAGGCTAAGATAGACATCATATCATCCCTTCCAAACCCCTCTTCTGTGAGGGAGGTTCGCTCATTTCTAGGACACGCCAGCTTTTACAGAAGATTCATAAAGAATTTTAGTAAACTTGTCCTGCCTCTGTCCAAGCTGCTACAGAAGGATGTGGAATTCAACTTTGACCAACCCTGTATTGAAGCATTTCGAGAGCTGAAAAACAAACTCACATCCGCCCCTATTCTGCAAGCACCAAACTGGGACCTTCCATTCGAACTGATGTGTGACACATCCGATTCGGCATTAGGAGCTGTTCTCGGCCAGAGAGCCGGAGCTGGCACCCTTGTGCATGTAATTGCGTATGCATCTCGAACTATGGATTCAGCCTAGCAGAATTACACAACAGCTGAGAAGGAACTGTTGGCAATTGTGTTTGCCTTGGACAAATTCCGCCCATACCTTCTCGGTTCAAGGATCATTGTGTTCTTTGATCATGCTGCGTTAAAATACTTGTTGAAAAAGCCTGATGCAAAGCCAAGACTGATTCGATGGATGCTACTCCTTCAAGAATTCAACATAGAAATCAAAGATATGAGAGGTGCTGAAAATTCTGTGGTTGATCACCTGAGCAGAATTGAAAGAGAAAGCGAACCACTACCTATCCGAGACGAATTTCCAGATGAGCACCTGCTACACATAAGGACGTCTCCACCATGGTTTGCTGACATTTGTAACTTTGTGGCAGCATCTCGGTTCCCACCAGAGGCATCTCGGGTACTACATTTGGGACGATCCCTACCTTTGGAGAATGTGCAGTGACAAAGTCATCCGCAGGTGCATTCCTGAAGTCGAGACCACTTCGGTCCTCCAATTCTGCCATTCGGCACCTGGAGGCGGCCATTATGGATCAACTCGGACTACCAGGAAAGTGCTAGACTGTGGCCTTTACTGGCCAACTATCTTTCGAGATGCACATGAATTCGTCTCCACCTGCGAACAATGCCAGAAAGCAGGAATGGCCATGAACAGAAGGCATGAAATGCCTCAACAACCCATCCAGTTCTGTGAAATTTTTGATGTCTGGGGAATAGATTTCATGGGGCCATTCCCAGTCTCCAATGGTTATTCATACATTCTACTGGCCGTGGATTACGTATCAAGGTGGGTAGAAGCCATCGCCACCAGAACCAATGATGCAAAAGTAGTAGTGGACTTCCTCAAGTCCAATATTTTCTGCAGGTTTGGTGTACCAAAAGCGCTCATAAGTGACCAAGGCAGTCACTTCTGTAACAGAGTCATGGCTTCTCTTCTTTAGAAATATGGGGTAGCACACAGAATTGCTACTGCCTACCACCCCCAAACAAATGGCCAGGCAGAAGTGTTCAACAGGGAAATCAAGAAAACATTGCAAAAGATGACCAACCCCAGCAGGAAGGACTGGAGCCGCCTCCTCGAGGATGCTCTTTGGGCACACAAAACTGCACACCGGACACCTCTAGGGATGTCTCCCTATAGGATCATTTTTGGTAAAGCCTGTCACCTTCCTGTAGAACTAGAACATAGAGCATACTGGGCTGTTAAGCAGTGCAATCTGGCCTATGACCAAGCTGGAGAACAACGGAAATTTCAACTGCAAGAGTTAGATGAACTCCGCTTGGAAGCATATGAAAATTCTAGGATCTATAAGCAGAAAATCAAGCAATTCCATGACCAGCAGATCCTACAAAAAGAATTCAGAGTCGGCCAGAAAGTCCTCCTGTTTAACTCACGCCTTAAACTCATCTCAGGTAAGCTTCGTTCTAGATGGGATGGTCCTTTTGTTATCACTAATGTGTTTCCCTATGGTGTAGTACAGCTAAAAGAGGAACATAGTAACCGCACCTTCTAGGTCAATGGGCATCAGATTAAGCCATTCCATGAAGGACCAGTGCCAATCACTCAAGATGTGGAGAGAATATCATTGATGGAACCAGCTCCACAGGCAACCCTACCTCGCATTGAGGACAATGCAAAAATTTTAAGTGTGGGGGGGGGGGGGATAATGTTACAGTCATTTCAATTGCTTTGTCCTGTTTCTATTCCCATCCTCCTGAATTCTACTAGTTTTATTGCGTTGCTTCATTTTATTTTATTTTATTTTGATTAAATATGTCATGTTTCATTTGGTTTTTATTAAATCTCTGTCATGTTTTTCAAATAAAAGCTGCCCAAGCCGAGTCCTTTCCGGCTCTATGCCATCTCGGCCTAGCAGAATTTCAATTCTGTCATTGTCTTTTAATTTTCCCTCCTAACAGAATTCCAAATTGGACTGTCGAAAATAAAAATGTCTTGGAAAGAATCTTGAATTGGCTTTCGATAGTTGAAAAAGACAGTAGGAAGTAATTCTGCAACTCTAGCAAGAGATTCCTCTAGCTTGAGGGGAGTAAAACCTTTGTGCTCTAGCCAATGATTGATTGAGAAACTGAAAAAGGAACCTTATGTGATAGAGCAAGCATAGCCGTGTGAGATTTTGAGCCTTTGTAAATATTGATGGCTTACTTCTTGCCATTATTCTTTTTCTAGTATGATTTTTGCATTCATGTTAGTTGCATACTCTACATTTTGCCTTAACTCTCTGGATACTACTGTTCTCACATGCAGGAATGACATGATCTAGGCCATGTTTCTCATGAGCCCTAAGCGAAATAAAGCCTACTTGAACAATTGTGTCTGTTGTTTTCCCCATTTGAGCCTAATTTGACCATTCTTTCTGATAGCTCACTACAAGCCAAGGCCAGAAAAACCATGAATTAACCCCACCCCAGGGGAGCAGAGGAGCTTTGGAATTGTTTTGGGAGTAAGTCATGATCAAGTGTGGGGGAAACCTCAAGGAGCAAAGTCTGTTCAACATCCTGTAAGGCTCGAAAAAAAAGAGAAGGAAGAAAGAAGAGAATAAAAGCGAGTAAAAGAAAGAAAAAGAAAAAAAATAGTGGAGCAGCAGTTGAAAAATCTAAAGCTGAAACGGATAAAGGAAGGAAATAGCAAGCTGAATAAAGTTGTATAACAAGAAAAAGGAAAGGAAGTGAGCAAAAGAAGGAATTGACAGCATCCCGGAATATCCCTCGGGCTGATAAAGCTTACTCCCCATTACTCCTCTCTTCCCCATGGGTTCTAAAACCAGTTCTCCCATATTTTATCCTATCCATGACCCAGCCTCGCTACAAGCCGAAAAGAAGTCCTAGTGATCATAACTGTGTGTTTTTGCAGGTGTAAAAAGAGAGTTTTGTCAAAGTATAGTAATATCAGCTCCATGAATGTTAAGTGTAAATACAAGCCCAAACATGAGAAAAGTGAGGGAGTTATTCGCTTAAATGAGAAGCTCTGTCACTCTCGGTTGCCTTCTCTGGTTTGCAGGTCATGAATTGGCTTAGATCATAGAGGAAGTAACTTTTAGATTGTTAGAGTGTCTTGACTCTAGGGTAACAGAATGTCGACTCTGTCTCGGGTGAACTAAAGGAAGCCAAGCGAAAATTCTTTTCTATCTTTAAAATTTTTTCCCTTGTTGATTTTCATTGTAATTTGCCCAGGAGTGCAAAAAGGTAAGTGTGGGGGTGTGATGAGTCACAAACTATACATCTTTTAGACACCTAAGAAGGGTGTTTGCAAGACCAGCTTGAGCCTAAAAGTGGATTGTTAGCTAAGATTCAATTTATGGGCTTAAATATAGAGAAAATGCAAATCTGTGTTAATTCAGAAGTTTTAGCTAATATAAAGTCCCACTCCTTCTTCTGCAGACCAACTCGAGTTGATCAGGGTCAACAGAGAGTCTCAGGCGAGATGAAGTCGTCCCGGCCAGACCGACTCCATCTCGGCCAAGCCAGAGTCGTCTCGACAGTTTATACCATGCAGCCCAATAAAGAGCGGCCCAACTGTGTTTCCACGTCAATTATCCACCTCATCGCTAGCTCAGCTGCCATGTCACTCTTGGCGAATCTGCCACGTCATTTTGGAAGATCTTCACAGGGGTAGAATAGGAAATTCACATTGTAATTCTGTTAGGATATTTCGCAGCGTCACCTAGCTGCACAACTCGTGTATATATAGGTGGAGCTGTGCACTTTTCATGGGTCTTGGAATTCACCCTTAATACACTTCATTTACTCCATTTCCTCGCTCTCATTCTTCCATTCCTGGTGGTACGCAGTGCTGCATATGTGTTTCTCTCGATTGAGGAAGTGCAGGTCTAAGACTGGGAAGCCGAAGTCTGCCAGAGGGGACCGATTAGACTACTAATGCACTCTGGTGGAGCTGATCCTCAACGCTCAGGCTAACAGAGGTGAACCACTACCATCAACCGTGGCGATCGTCGTGGAAGATTGATCCACCTGAATTTAGAACCACTGTATTTGTATTATGTTACTGATAATCAATTTCATTATGCGTTTTTCACCTCTATTCTCTTCCTTTCTTTTAATTCATGATTTAATCCGCGATTGCAATTAAATTGTGAACAATGTTAGGCTAAGCTGATTGGAATTGGTTGAACTAATTCAGTAGGTAATCATTTAACGATTGTTATTCGAGAACCTAAAAATCAGCTCTGAACTTAATCCCTGCCAACTGATGAGGTAGCGATTGCATAAATCCTCGGTATGGCAATGGACGAATGTTTGGCGATTGCCATAAGACTTCCCAAGGCTGATATGGATTGAGAACTGGAATGTGGAAATTGGACTAGACTTGGACTTACAGGACTGAGCACGAATACAGTTAAATAATAATACTAAATAGCTGGTAATAGTAGTATATGTTTACTACATTCATAGCCTTAGTTTACTTTCTGCCTCGGTCGCATTCAAAATCCCCCATATTTACTGTTTCCTGGTCTGAGACAAAGATAGCCTCTCTGTAGCGTTTGTCTGCTCTTAGCCGAGACCTAGCCGGATTGTCTCTGCCGAGATCATCTCAACTCAGTCTCTGCCGAGAACAACTCGGCCAGTACCGAGAAGAGTCGATACTCCACGTCTTAGACTCTACCTCCTTTTACTTCACATTAAGCCACAATTGAGCACACTGTGTCCTTGAGAAGAATGACCTAGGGTTAGCTATACTATAGTTAGCTTTAGTTGTTTGATAAGCGCGTTGAAACGACTAAAAAATGCCCATCATCAGCGCCAGCAAGCCCCTATCATGTTGAGGGATAGGGCTTGGGGGAAATAGACCCCAAGCGTCGAAGCCTGCACCCTATAGTGATTGAGTAGTGGAGGGAGCCACGAAACAAGATAACCATCCAGGGGGCAAATCAGGCCTCGAAGTCACTATCACCTTGCCTTTGGATTGAAAAGGCAAGGGTTAAGGAGCGGGGGCAGTAGTTTTCCCCTTCTTCTTGGCCGCCTTCTCTACGATAGAGACATCGGCCTTCCTCTTGATCGCACCAACGACGTCGAGAGATGGCTGTGCCCTACCAGATAGGCTTGTCGACTCCTTCTCGGACACTACAAGAGCCGACATCTTCTCAACCACAGGGGTCGACTCCTTCTCGGCCTCAATGATGGTCGACACCTTTTCGGTTGCAACTACTGCCTTGCCAACATTAGAGGCCTTTTGGCCAGTGCTCCTGGCCTCGTTCGTCAACTTGGTCTTCCGAATTAGTTCTGCCATATCGACACCTTGTTTTTGAGCATGCATGCAAACCAGAAACACAACAAATCAGTATATTCGGCACAAGGCCAAGTCTAGAAGATACCACCACACAAAAAAACTCACTCTTCAAACGATATGTGGTGTTGTTTGTAGACGCCTAGGACACTATGTCCTTGCAATTCATTCCCCGTGGCAAGTTTACCAACAATAGCAAGTCAACCTTCGCCTCTAGAGACAACTGACTCCACACAAGCCCCTTGAACTTTGGAGGCTCCCTCCAATACAGAGGCAAGGGTCGAGGGTCAACGCAAAAGTAACCAGCGGTTGAGATAGAGTTGACCAAGTCGAGAATGCTCTCGGCTGGGCCTTCTTTGGATGGGCTGAGAGGCTTGGCTGGACCTGCAATGAAAGAATAGTTAGCTAATGCCTTTTAGCACATAATTGTATTTCTCTGCTTTTTGGTTCCTATTCTGAATCTTAGCTAATGGTCGTCTTTTAAGTACATGAGTTGCTTATTGACACTCTTCTTGGGTCCACCTACGGTGTATGATTTATGACTCATCAAACCCACACACTTAGCCTTTTGCACTCTTTGGCAAAATAAAATGTGTTATACAAGGGAGGTTTTCGGTTGATAGAGAGAAATTCTTTCGTTGGCTTCTTCAATTTGATTGGATAGAGTCAGCTTCTCTTCATCCTAGTTCAAGATGGTTTCATGCAGTCGGGGAACTACTCCTTCCGGGCTTAAGACACCTTCATGACCTACAATTGGGGAAAGTAACCACGAGTGATAGAGCTCTCACTTGGGTAGTGAACTCTCTTAGTTCTCTTAAGTGTTCGGTTTGTGTTTACACTCAGCATTGCATGGAATTGGTATTACCATATTTTGTCAAAGATCTCCTCTTACACCTGCAAAACACAAACAATCATGATCACTAGGACTTTTCGGCTTGTAGCGAGGCTAAGGTCACGGGTAGGATAGAATGCAGGAAAACTAGCTTCAGAACCTGTGGGAGGAGAGGAGCAATGAGGAGTGAGTCTTATCAACATGAGGACAGTCTTATCAACATAGGTTGTTGTGGTATCTCTACTTGCTCGCCTTTCCTTTACATTTCTTTCTTTTTCTTTCTTATATTTATGCAACTTGCTATTTTTGTTTGATTCAACTTATTTATCTCAACTGCCTATTTCCTACTATATATGCTTTTCTTTTTCTCCCTTTCATTCGATTCTTTTTCTTTTTCTTTTCTTTTGAGCCTTCAGATATTTTGACCAGATTTTTGCTGCCTAGGCCTCCCCAACACTTGATTCTAACTCACTCCTAAGACAATTCCAAGGCTCCTCGGCTTCCTAAAGGTGAGGTGAAATTCTAGTTTTTCTGGCCTCGGCTTGTAATGAGCTGTAAGAAGGAATGGTTAGATTAGGCCCAAGGGAGGTGAACTAGGGATAGAATTCTGTCAGATAGGCTTTGCTTGGCTCGGGGCTCATAAGAAATATGGCCTAGATCATGTCGTTCTTGTATGTGAAAGCAGTTGTATCTAGAGAGTTAAGGAAAAATGCAGAATACACAATTAACATGCATGCAAAATCACTCAAGAAGAAGAGAGATGGCAAGAGTGTAAGCCATCATTGTTGCAAGGCTCAAATTCTCACACGGGTCATTTTTGCTCCTTCACACTAGAGGTTTCCTCTTCCCATGTTGTAGTCATTTGTCGCTTAGGACACGAAGGTTTGGTTCCCTTCAGGCAGGAATCATCTCTTCCTAGGATTGGAGGAACTGTCTCGCTGTTTCATCAATCTTCCGAATTCGACTAGGAATTCCTCTCTTTTCTCATTTCGGCTCTGTCACCCTGTTGGGCCGAGGTCATTCCGGCTCTGATCAAGTCGGTACAAGGCCGGAATGGACTCGGCTGGGGTAGCTTCTTATTCTTATTGAAATGAAAGACTTATAAACAGAAAATTCAAAGCAATAAATTCGAATAATGAAAGAAAAGTAAGTAAAGAGAGAATTTAGAGAAAAGTAAGTAAGAGGAGAGTTAGGGCCAGATAGTTGTGACAGCTTGTTCTGTGGTCTCAGATCCCCCCCCCCCCACTTGAATCTGGCATTGTTCTCAATGCATAGTATAGATTGAGAGGGGTTTAGCCGAGTAGGCTTAGGTCGTGACATCTGGTGGAGCTGGTTCCACCAATGAAATGATCTCCATGTCATTTATGGTTGGTGCTGGACCTTCATGGAATGGCTTGATTTGATGCCCATTGACCTAGAAGGTTCTGTTGGTATGCTCGTTTTTTAGCTGTACTGCACCATAGGGAAATATGTTAGTGATAACAAAGGTCCATTCCACCTTGGAGCGAAGCTTACCTACTATGAGCTTCAATCTTGAGTTGAATAGCAACACTTTTTGGCCGATATGGAAGTCTTTCCTCAAGATCTTCTAGTCATGAAATCTCTTAACTTTCTGCTTTTAAATCCTAGCATTCTCATAGGCTTCCAAGCAAAGTTCATCAAGTTCTTGGCCATTTGTTTCAGGGTGATATGCTATAGCGATCCTGTGTGTCACCCCATATTTTTGAAGAAGGGAGGCCATGGCTCTATTACAAAAGTGACTTCCTTGGTCACTGATGAGCGCTTTCGGCACACCAAACCTGTAGAAAATATTGGACTGCAGAAAGTCCACTACTACATTTGCATAATTGGTTCTGTGGCGATAGCCTCTACCCATCTTGATACATAGTCAACGGCCAGCAGAATATATGAGTAGCCATTGGAGACTGGGAACAGCCCCATGAAGTCTATTCCCTAGACATGGAAAACTTCACAGAACAAAATAGGTTGCTAGGGCATTTCATGCCGTCGGTTCAGAGTCATTCCTGCTTTTTGGCATCTTTCACAGGTGGAGACGAAATGATGAGCGTCTTTAAAAATAGTTGGCCAGTAAAGGCCACAATCTAGCACTTTCCTAGCAGCCTGAGTTGATCCATAGTGGCCGCCTCCAAGTGCCAAATGGCAGAATTGAAGGACCGAATTGATCTCAGTTTCAGGAATGCACCTACGGATGACTTTGTCACTGCACAGTCTCCAAAGGTAAGGGTCATCCCAAATGTAATACTTGGCATCGCTCTGGAGTTTCTCCTTGTATGGCCAAGATGCCTCTGGTGGGAATTGAGATGTTACCACGTAATTACAGATGTCGGCAAACCATGGTGTAGCCAATTTGATGTGCAAAAGCTGCTCATCGGGGAATTCATCTCAGATAGGCATCGGTTCGCTTTCTTTGTCAATCCTACTTAAGTGGTATGCCACGGAGTTCTCAACACCCTTTTTATCTCTAATCTCTAAGTCGAATTCTTGGAGAAGAAGCATCTACCTGATTAGTCTTGGTTTAGCATCAGGCTTCTTCAGCAAGTATCTCAAAGCAGCGAGGTTAGAGAACAATTATTTTCGACCCGAGAAGGTAGGAGCAAAATTTATCCAGGGCAAATACAATTTACAACAGTTCCTTCTCAATTGTTGTGTAATTCTGCTGGGCCGGATCCATGGTTCTAGATGCATAAGCAATCATGTGCACCGATTGGCCGGCTCCGGCTCTTTGGCCGAGAACAGCTCCTAATGCCGAGTTGGATGCATCACACACTAGCTTGAACGGTAGGGCCCAGTTTTGTGCTTGTAGGATGGGGGTGGATGTGAGTCGGCTCTTCAGCTCTTGAAATGCTTCAGTACAGGGCTGGTCGAAATTAAATTCCACATCCTTCTGCAGCAGCTTGGACAATGGCAGGGAAAGCTTGCTGAAGTTTTGGATGAATCTTCTGTAGAAGCCTACATGTCCAAGAAATGAGCGAACTTCCAGCATAAAAGCGGGGTTTGGGAGGGAGGTGATAACATCTATCTTTGATTTGTCCACCTAGATGCCTCTATTGGAAACTAGATGTCCCAAGACGATTCCCTCGGCCACCATGAAATGACACTTTTCAAAATTGAGCACGAGGTTTGTGTCAATACACCTCTTCAACACCTTGGACAGGTTGCTTAAACATGCTTCAAATGAATCTGCATACACCGTGAAGTCATCCATGAACACTTTCATGCAGTCTTGTAGCAAGTCCGAGAAGATACTTGTCATGCAACGTTGGAATGTGCTTGGTGCGTTGCATAGGCCAAATGGCATGCGTGTGTACGCAAAGGTACCAAATGGGCAGGTGAAGGTCGTTTTGTGTTGGTCTTCAGGTGCGATATGGATTTTCATGTAGCCTGAGAATCTGTCCAGAAAGCAATAGTGGAATTTCCCTGATAACTTTTCCAAGACTTGATCGACGAAAGGCAAAGGGAAATGATTCTTGCGAGTTGCCTGGTTTAGCCTTCTATAGTCTATACAGACTCGCCAGCTATTCTGAATCCTTGTTGGTACCAGCTCATCTTGCTGGTTTTTCATAACAGTCATCCCAGACTTTTTAGGAACTACTTGTACAGGGCTTACCCATTGACTATCCGAGATGGGGTAGATAATGCCTGCAGCAAGGAGTTTAGTGACTTCCTTTTTAACTACGTCCAGGATGGTTGGATTTAGTCTTCTTTGTTGTTGCCTTATGGGCTTGACTTCTTCCTCCATTAATATCCTATGCGTGTAGATGGAGGGATTAATGCCTAGAAGGTTCGAAAGCTTCCACCCGATTGCCTTTTTGTGTTGCCTCAGGACTTCCAACAGCTTATCTTCTTGCTCGTGGTGGAGGTTGTTTGCAATAATAACTGGGAGATGCTGTTCACTGTCCAAGTAGGCGTATTTTAAGTGATTTGGCAATGGCTTCAGTTCCATAGGTGGTGGTGGAGATGAAGATTTCTCTACTTGTGGTTTCGTATCCGCCTGGCCATCTTGAATTGGACTCGGCACTAGGTGTGCTGCCATGATTTCGGCCTTTGGCTGCTTCGGCCGGCTCGACTCGGTGGCTTCAGTTCTTGTCGGATTGGAGTCGGCCTTGACTTCTTGTGCAGCTTCGGAGTTGGATCCAGGTGGAACATTGATATCTACTCCAGCTTGAGTTTGGTCTTCATTGGTCGAGACGGTCTTTGTGTTGGTCGAGTTGACTTCAGTCTTTGGTTGGTCTCGGCCTTTAGTGGCCATCTTCGGTGTCGGCTTTGTCTTTAGAGGGCTTGGCCGAGTTGACTTTTGTCTCTGTATTGACTCGGCCTTTATTGTCCGACTTGATTTCGGTTGTGAATATGGTTGCCAGTTGTGCAGGGGAAGACTTTTTAGTCTCGACAACCCTTACTTCTACATTATTTGTACACTCTAGACTCTCTAGGTAGCAGACTTGGTATAGTAGTTCTATTAGCTCTGCTTCAAATGCCAAGTCAGCAATATCATTATGGTTGTCCTCAAAGTTGGGGGATTCTTGTACTTCGTCCTGGTCGGCTTCCAAGCAACTGATAATGCTTCCAACAGAATCTTCTATATCTTCACTACAGTTGTCTGGCTAGAAATATTCTTCCACCAGCTCCTCTATCATGTCTATGCTGAAGAGAGAGTGATCTTTGATGGGGTGCCTCATAGCTTCAAAGATGTTGAATTGCACTAGGGTGTCACCAAATTCCATCGAGAGCATTCTGGCATGTACGTCAATCTTGTCCTTGCTGTCATTAGAAAGGGTCTCCCGAAAATTAAGGTTGATTCCTTCCCTGATGTTTCGTCCTCCATATCAAGCACATAGAAATCAACTAGAAATATTAACTCGTTTACTTGGACTAGGACATCTTCGAGAACTCCCAACGGTTGCACAATGCTTCTATTGGCAAGTTGGATAGTCATCCCTGTGGGTTCCAGATCACCAAAATTGAGGGACCTATAGATCGACGCAGGCATAACGTTGATTGATGCTCCTAGGTCTAGCATGGCATCAGCAAATGTGCATTTGCCAATGGTGCATGGGACCGAGAAGATTCTGGGGTCTCGACACTTCTTCGGCAATACCTGTGAATTTCCTGCAGTGGATTCTTCACTCCTTATCAGGGCCGACACTACACCTTTGAATTCCCTACTCCCCTTCATCTTTCTTCTTTTGTGTACACATAATTCCTTGAGGAATTTTGCGTACTTGGGAATTTGTTTAATCGCATCGAGGAGTGGAATGTTAATTTCCACCTTCCGAAACATCCTCAACAGTTCTTCATCTGACTCTGGTCTCTTTGCCGAGATGGTCCGAGATGGAAATGGCAATGGGACAGTTGTCTCTGGGCTTGACTGTGAGTCGACAATTGCTTCGGAGTCAGCTTCGACTGACTTCGGCGTCTGCTGCAGTGCAGGTTGAGGTAATTTTGCCGCTTCTAAGTGTTACTGCACTAGCATTCCCTCTCGGATTCGAAATGGTTTGAGAGGGAAGGTTACTTGAGCCGGCCGATTGTAATTGGCTCACAATAGTTGCTAACTATCAATTTGCATCTTGAAGGTCCTGGATGGTGGCAGTCATATTTTATTGGAATTGCATATTGCTGGAGCTCACAGATTGATGGAACTCCAGATTTCTTGTTGCAAGCTGCTTCATCAGATCTTCTAGAGATGGGGAGTTGCCTTGAGTAGGCACCCTCTGTTGTTGCTGCGGGAAGGGTGGTGCTTGATATTGTGCGCTCGGCTGTTGGAAACCAACTGCTCCGTGATGCATATTCGGCACAGATCTGGCTCTCTAAGCTGCATATGGTCCTTGTGGTAGGCTTGGCCGAAATGATTCTCTTCCATATTGCTGATTATCGAATGGCCGAGTCTGATATTGTTGCTTCCCATATTGAGATCCTCCTACGGCTCCAACATGCTCTGGTTGGTCCGACTCAATTTCTTGAAGAGTGGGGCACATATCAGTGGGGTGCTCCACAAAAGTACATATGCCACAGATTTTTGTTTCCATGGTTGTTTGGTGTTGACTAACAGCTAGCTGTCTTACTAATGAAGTCAGCTCGATCAGCTGATTCTCCAATCTTTGGTTGGAAGCTGCACCATTTTCGTTCACCACCGAGGACGGATTCGGCCCTTCGATCCCAAACTGCTGTGTATTACTTGCCATATTAGAGATCAGGTGCCTTGCTGCTGCTGGTGTTTTGTCTATTAAAGCTCCTCCACTGGCGGCATCAATCATGCTTCTGTCCATTATATCCTTCATAGAAGTATTGGATCAACAGCTGTTCGCTGATCTGATGGTATGGACAGGTGGCGCAAAGTTTATTGAATCGCTCCCAGTATTCATGTAGAGTTTCCCTTGTATGCTGCTTGATCCCATATATTTCCTTCCTGATGATCGCAATCCTGGATGCCAAAAAAAAAATTTCCAGGAAGGTACGCTTCATATCTCCCCACGTGTTAAAGAGTGCTAGCTGAAGATACAGCCAGTCTTTTGCAGCTCCATCAAGGGAGAATGGAAATGCCTTCATTTTGATATAATCCTCTAGTATTCCCTGCAACCTCATTGTGGAGAAAACAACATGGAATTCTTTGAGGTGCTTGTGGGAGTCTTCTCCTACAAGACCATGAAATTTAGGCAGCAAATGTATCAAACCAGATTTCAACTTGTGCGTCTGAGCTGGCTCCAGTTGTGAGTATTGGATACACCACGGTTGGTACACCACATCTGGAGTGGCTAACTCCTTCAAGGTCCTGTCATTATTTTCCATCTATCGTGGCTCTATAAAAACGTTAGAACTAGAAACAAGTGCATTAGTAGAAAGTAGGTTAGAATTAATGGCAGAATCTGAATTACTACTAATATTTACTACAGTATTTCTAGTTTTTCGTAATCTACGTAAAGTTAATTCTATCTCCAGCTCAAAAGCATACAATGGATCAGTATTACTCCTAGTCATGCATTATACAAGTCCTGTAAAAGAAAAATGATCAGTAATTCTAGACAACAACTACAGTTAATAGTTAATTCTAATGAAAAAGTAAGAATGCAATGCAAAGATGGATGCAAAACAGACTGTTTAGTAATATGTAATGCAGAATTGGGTACAAAGCAAAAATAATTTTCCTTTATTCTCTTTTTTTTTTTAAACAGTGAATTAACGTAAAAATTCTACTCAGAAATTTAGCATGCGTAGTCATTGTTGGATCTGAAATGTAGAAACGAATACAGACACAATTTAAGACTCAACAGACTCTATAAACAAGACTCTACAGACTCGGGATTCGACTTCACTTAGCTTGGCACATGAAAACACAAAAGAACTTGTGTCCTCGGCAACGATGCCAATTTGATAAGCTCGTTTTTAGTCGTATCAACACGCATCAAATAACTAAAGCTAACTATAGAATAGTCAACCCTAGGTCGATTTTTCTCAAGGACACAAGTGTGCTCATTGTGATTCGATGCAAAGTGAAATGACGTAGAACTTGAGGTGTAAAGTACTGACTCGTCTCGGCATTAGCCGAGTTGCTCTCGGTCGAAACTGAGCCGATATGGTCTCGGTAGAGACCTATCCGACTTGGTTTTGGCTGAGTGTAGACAGACGCTATAAAGATGGCTATCTCTATCTCGGACTCGGAAGGCAATAAATAGAGGGATTGGGTGCAGGCAAAATAAAGATAGAAATTAACTATGATTATCAATGCAATTTCATTAAACTACTTCTAGTGCTACTTCTACTACTATGTTCATGTTCAGTCCCGATAATCAAGGTCCTTCTAGTTCAGTCACTCTAGTTCACAGTCCATATCAGCCTTCGTTATTCTTATGACGATTGCCAAACATCTGTCCATTTCCATACCGAGGATTTACATAATCGCTACCTCATCAGTTGGTAGGGATTTAAGTTCAAGCTGATTGTAGGTTCTCAGTTAGGTTCTCTAGTTGATTACCTACTGTATTAGTTAAACCAGTTCCGATCGGCTTAGCTTAACATTGTTCACGTTCTAAATGCAATCGCGATTCAGATTGTGAATTAAAGGAGAGGAATGCAACAAAGATCAAAAATCAGAAAACACTTATATTATTGGAAACAAAATACAAACACAGGGCCTGGATTCGGTGATTCCATCTTCCACGACAATCGCCATGGTTGACGATGATGGTTCACCTCCGTTAGCTAGGACACTGAGGATCAAGTCCACTAAAGTGCGTTGGCAATCCAATCGGTCCCCTCTGGTAACCTTCGGCTTCTAAGTTCCTAACCTGCACTCCTTCGATCGAGAGAAGCGCCAATAACAGCACCGTGCACCACCGTGAATGGAAGAAATGGAAGCGAGAGAAATTGAGGATTAATGCGGGTGGGGAATTATGAATACCAAAGACTCTGATATGTTCATAGTTTCGCCTATATATACAAGGTGCGAAAGCTAACGTCCCTAACAAAATTACAAAGTGAAATCCCCATTCTACCCTTGTTATGGCTTGTGTTGCAAGTTACTTCCAAGGTAACGTGGCTGCTAAATTGGAGCCATGGTGGCCTCTGAGTGGATGGTTGACGTGGAATGTGCCACTAGGCTTCGCTCCTTATTGGGCCGCTCTGCTTAGTAGCTACTCTTGTTCTCTGGGTCGAGTCTCGGCCTGGTCGAGATAGAGTTAACCAAGTCAAGAATGCTCTCGGCTGGGCCTTCTTTGGATGAGCTAAGAGTCTTGGCTGAACCTGCAATGAAAGAATAGTTACCTAATGCCTTTTAGCACAAAATTGTATTTTCTCTACTTTTTGGTTCCTAATCTGAATCTTAGCTAATAGTCGCCTTTTAAGTACATGAGTTGCTTATTGACACTCTTCTTGGGTCCACCTACGGTGTATGATTTATGACTTATCAAAGCTCCAAAGCTACACAAGCTCCCAAACTACACAAGGACAATATAAACAATGTAAATCTTGCTTTGGACACTCCTTGCCCTTTATGGAGGTCTATGTTCCTTTGTATGTTAGCCTTTAGCTTCTTTAATTTGCCTCGATTAGGGGTCCCTTGAAGGCTCTCCCCTATAGTTTCTGCCATATCCCTTTGTGACTTTTCTTGATCTCCTCAGTTCATATAAGGACCTAATGATAAATGCCAAGTAGTACTTAATGTACTACCAAAGGGATATCAGGCTAGAGTGGCATGACTAACCGTAGAGGCAGAGATTAGCAAGGTTGTGCCTAGCCTATTTCTTGAGCTAGAGTTTGTACCACATGGCATACAAAGTAGTACTAGGAGTGCATTGCTAGCATTTATATGCATACTTGTTTGTGATTGTTTACTATTGTGATTTCTTATTGTATGATGATTGTACACGTGCGTGTGTAGGTGTTCTACTTACGTTGTGCTCATACCGTGAGCCTAAGTAAGGTATATTTTTCACTCCCTTTTTGTTGTCTCTTTGTTTTTGTTTGGGTTGAACACCATTTGTAGATGATGTTGAGCAAGAGTGTGGAGGTTGAACTAAGGCTCCTTAGCTAATATTTCCCTTTCCCTTTTGTTCTTATTTTGTCTTGGGTTATGCTATGATAGGACATGTGACATCAGAGTGTCTTTTTTTGTAATTACATTGTGATTGTGTAGTCATTTTATATTTTGTGACAATTAGGAAATGGCCTTTGGAGTACCATTGGGGACATATGTTTATTTTTAGTTACCGTGATGATGAGACTTTATGGATCCTTTAGTGATCAATATTTGTTTTCAATTTTTTTAGTTTAAGTGTATTTTATTGATATTATTATGTATCGGGGGTAGAGGATGTCACATAGGACATTCGAATATGACGTGTCCTAGTTTCTTACATTCATAACACACCACATGCATCTTGTCTTTAGTTTCATTGGTGTGGTTTTTGAAGTTATTCTTCCATCTTGATCCTCTCTTGTGCTTTCACATAGATTGGATCTTCCTTGAGATGAAAGAGAGTTCATCCTTATCAAAACAATCTTCGTCTGATGTCTATCGACAATATTCCTTTGCCTTAAAGGATTTGAACATTGAGCCTTTAGGATTCTTCTAAGCTTCAACGACTATGGACTTTCCTTTTCGTTGTCCTTCATCTTTGTTTAGCTCGATCTCATGAACTTTGAGTGTACATAGAATTTCTTCCATTGGAAGCTTCTTAAGGTCTTTGGACACTCTTAAGGTTGTTACTTGTGGTCTCCATCTTCTAGGAAAACTTCTAAAAAATTTTGTTATGTGATCGTAATTATCATAATTTTTGCCTAGTGATATAAGATTATTAATAATTGTTTGGAATCTTCCAAACATTAGATCAATAGTTTCATTATCTTCCATTTTGAACAATTCATATTTGTGTACTAACATGCTAATTTTAGTCTCTTACCTAAGACGTACTTTCACAAGGTAGAGCAAGAGTGTCCCACATTACTTTGAATCACTTGCAATTGTGTATTTTCTCATATTTTGATTTTGTTAATGCACACATGAGAAAGTTTCTAGCCTGTGAGTTGAGAAGGTACCTTGTCTTTTGTTCTTTATTCCACAAAGATATTGAAATCTCTACTCTTTCTTTGTCGATAAGGATATAGTTGTCATTTTCTACTACGTCCCATTGTTGATGTGACATGCATCAAAGAATGCCATCATTCTTTGAAGGTACAAGTAACACACAAGAAAGGGGGTTGAATTGTGTGTCATTTTTAAAAGTTTTGCACAAATATGAAGGATTTAAAACATAATTTAATATGGTTGTTCAAAGGGATCGTTCAAAGAGGTTGTCCAAAGAAGTTTATAATGTAAAAGTATTAGGGTAAGAGATATAACACACAAATTTTATACTGGTTCACTCTTCCAATAAAACTATGTCTAGTCCCTTCAACATAGAATTTCTACTAAGTCTACTTGACTTACAAACAAGTATTTTTTACCTCTCTAGATATTACAATCTTTGTTTTGTAATCTACCTAATTACAAGAAAACCAAGTATTGTTTATCACGTAGCCTCTTTAGGCTATCACACCAACTCAATGAGTTTTAACAAAAAACTCTACTCACATAATAAGCATATTACATACAATTCATAGAGACTTACTTTGTCGAGCATAGTAAGCTTTTACAAAGGATGAATGGGAGTGTCATCCAAATTGACTTTAAGAGCATAAGAGAATATTCGAGTATATCACTTTGTTCACGTTGTTATGCTTTGCTTTTTTATTGTTTTCTTGTCATTCTTGAGCCTGATCAAACTTCTTTCTATATCACATAGAAATTTGAATGTTTCTTATGCATGAGGAGCGGTTAAGTAAACATTAAATGCTACTTGATTGCTTTCTACTGTATTTCTACATAGGCTCCTCTTTTTCTAAAGATAGAGAAAAGTTGTGTCAGAGAAAAGTTGTCTTTCTCTAAGTTTGATATGTTGGCTATTGTTTGATAAAGGAGGAAGCTTTTGTTGGTCTTTTAAGAGGAGTCATGATTTAGGCTTCTTTTTATCAGTCTTGGTTTGCAATATAAAATATTTTATGCAACATTTGGTCATTTTGAAACACGTTCTTAAAGCAATATATTAGGTAGAAATTTGAACGTTGGATCATGATAACAAGCTCTACATTTGAAAGAAATGATTCATATGATAAGTTAGATAACTTTAAACAACTTTTTACACTTTTCAAGAGATACTTTCTGAAAGGAATAGTGCAATCATTTTGTTTTGGATGATCTCTTCTTTGGATAGCAATTTTCTTTATGGATGTTACGTTATCTATGGATGTTGAACTCGTTTATGGACGTTGAACTCTTCTATGGATGTTTGATTATGTCTTTGGGCGTTGAGTCACTTTATGGATATTAACTACATCTTTGAAAGTTGAGTTTCTTTATAGATGTTAAATACATCCTTTGGACGACAAGTCTCTCTATGAACGATTAGTCTCTCTATGGACGCTGAATATGTCATTTGGATGGCGAGTCTGTCTGTGGATGTTAAATATGTCTATGGATGACGAGTTCTTTATGGAAGCAATAGATGAAGTTTTATTTTAAATCAGTTTTCTTTAAATAGATATGTTCTTTAAATAGAAGTTCTCTTTTGAAATCTAGAGAACCTAGTTAATCATAATATATTATCTATTTTCATAATATTTATTATCATCAAAATACTTGGGCCATTTTGGACGTATTGACTTATGGTCCAACATGATTTTTGTCTTTGTCACTTAGTAGTAATTTAGAGCCAAGCATGTTTTAGGAAAAATAGGATAGTCATTATTTGACTTGAATGAATTGTATCAAGAGATTATATGTATGTTTTTGATTAAGAAATGTAGATAAAATACTAGGTCCTTTGAATTGTCATTCTAGGCAAAAATCTGAAAGTTGTGGGTCGTACAAGAATGAGCATGCCCATGCTTAAGCTTGGCACACCTATGCTGGATTCCTACACGAGCATGTCCATGCTTAGTTAAGCACGCCCATGCAAGATTTCCTCCATGAGCATGCCCGTGCTCAATTAAAGCATGCTCGTGTAGGATTTCTTGCATGGCATGCCCATGCTTTACTGAGATAATGCAGTATAGTGTGTTCATTGTTACTATTATTTTGTGTAAATAAATGATGAATGTCTATACCTTTGTGCTAAAATTTTGAAATTTTTGAATGGACTGTTATTGTTATGGATTGAGATATGAGCATATAATGTATGAAAATGACCATGAGAATGATCACAAAAATACAATTAAGGGTGTTGTGGGTACTAGAGTTACCAAGTCCTAGAGGAGCGAGAATGGATTTGAGTATCACTTCCCTGGTGAGTTACCTAGGCCTATGAGAGGTAAGAATGGTGCTCACCATCTTGTGTGGGTTGTTAAATGAGTTGTCTAACCTTAGTAGGGTGAGGGCGATCCTAATCGACCCAATCTTTGCGATAAGTGAAATTATAAAAACAATTAAGTGACATGCATAATATAATACAATGTTACGAATGAAAGTAGATACGAGCCAATTGGTAAGGTCACTAGACCTACAAAGCCCTACTCAATTTGGAAACCCTAATGGTTGAGTCGAGGTTTATAATGGAAGTTAAGTAGATCCTGACTTGTTACTAGAGGATTTCATGCTAGTATGGTATGAGTAACCAATAAGGGTTGAGTTGCATATCCTTAAACTCTTATTCTAATTGTAATGATACCACATGCATATAAAGCATATTCTAGGAAGCATTGGACATGGCATAAGCATATTGAGATGTCTTTGTAAATTGTTAATATTTGTATAAATTGTTTAAGATTTATGTGAGTGAGATGCGTTCTCACTCCTCTTTTGTTTACATTGCTTGTGTTTGGGTTGCTTACAATTTGTAGATAAAGATGAGTAGGAACATGAAGATTAAATCTTAGCTTTTGTCACTTTATTTTAGTAGTTCTATATAGGAGATTATTGCTCTAATAGATTGTGACATCGGGGCTGGTTATTGGTTTTTGTTAGAGTTTCGGGTTCCATGTTTCATATATAGTCTTTGAAGTGTCATCGCTTGATTTTCTTCGTTCCACACACTTAAGTTTTTATTATGTGAACCTTTTATGTATGATTGCATTGAATAAATGAGTTTTATTTTACTTGATTATTTCTTATATTAAGTATAAATGTTAGAAGGGTAAAAGGTGTCACATTTAGTGGTATTAGAGCATATCGATCCAGTCGGCCTTTGTGTGTTATGTGCTTGTCTTGCTACTAGTATGTACTTTGATAAGAGTGTTCTAGTAGCATATTGATTGGATTGCTTATTTTGTCTTGTTTTGACGATCCTTATCTACTAGTTACTTCCCAACAAGAATTTGATGCTTTTTTGGCTTTGGTTGGGGTTATTCAAAACAATCAGAACCAAAACCAACATCAACCCCTATAACCTTATGGTTTGGCTGAGTTCCAAGTTATGAACTAGTTTTAGAAGAATTACCTGTCTTTGTTTAAGGTGCCAATGTAAATTACATTTATTTGTAATTATTATTCTCTTAATTAGGATTAACTATCACGTAAATAATTTAGAAAATTTTGAAAATCAACTTAATATTTTGTAATTATTATTCCCTTAATTAGGATTAACTGTCACGTAAATATATATGGTAGTTTAGCTAATTTAGTGGGTTGACATTTTAGCTAATTTAGTGGGCTAAAAATAAGCTTGATATATTGTAATTAAATGGTATTTATATGACAACTCTTCAACAAGAGGACACACGGTTTTGAACTTAATTCTCTCTAAGTTTAACATGGTATCAATCTAGGTTACGATCCAGAACCTCATCTATTTTTTTCTTGTTTTCTTTTAGACTATCCAAGTTTCACAATCTTGTTTCACTTCCCAAACCTAGATTATTCTCTCCTTTTCTTTGATTTTTTTCCTAGTCCCATGCATGCTAAAAAGTATGATGTCTTGGGCAAAAACTACTTAGCTTGGGCATTCCAATTCCATATATTTGTCAAAGGAAAAGATTTGTGCTGTCATGTTGATGGCAACACTGATAACACATAGTTTATACCCTCTAATAAAGTCTTTATACGGGTAGACTAAGCCTCTAAATTATGGTTAAGAACCTCTTATCAGTTAAAGATTTTGGTTTCCTAAAATGCAAGAAGGAAATACGAGTCTATACAAAAAGGTTGATTTTAGCTAACAATTGGATTAGTCTCATGTTGCAGGTCAAACTAGAATTGGAAGTCTCAGCTTGAAACCGAGACCGAGTCAAGAGCCATCCTGGCCAAGATGACTCTGCATGGCTGACTCTAGGAAGAGAAGTCATCCCGATAGAGGCCGAAACCCTCTTAGACCAGATGTAGACCGACTTTAAGTCGACGTTCCTGCATGGGTCAATTAGGGAAGCGGTTAGTTAGTTGAGTCTGTTATTTTTGTTAGTTAGTTAAAGTTGGTTATTTCTGTTATTGCTATTAGGAAGAAGTTATAGGAGCATGTATAAATACAAGACATGTCAATGTTCATGGGTTAGCCAACCTGATCGAACATGCACCATTACCATAGCCGCCATACCTTTCCATTTTCACAAGCCAAATTTCCCTACGCACAATTGTCATAAAAAACCAGCAAGATGAGTTGGTACCAACACGGATTCAAAATAGTTGGCGAGTCTGCATTGATTATAGAAGACTAAACCAGGCTACTCGTAAGGATCATTTTCCTTTGCCTTTCATTGATCAAGTCCTGGAAAAATTAGCAGGAAAATCCCACTATTGTTTTCTGGACGGATTCTCAAGATACATGCAGATTCACATTGCACTTGAAGATCAGTACAAGACTACCTTGACCTGCCCATTTGGCACTTTTGCATACAGTCGCATGCCATTTGGCCTGTGTAATGCTCCAAGTACATTTCAGCGTTGTATGACCAGCATCTTCTCAGATTTACTACAGGACTACATGGAGGTGTTTATGGACGACTTCACTGTATATGCTGACTCATTTGATGCATGCCTAGAAAACCTATCCAAGGTGTTGAGGAGATGTATTGACACAAATCTCATGCTGAACTTTGAAAAGTGTCATTTCATGGTGATTGAGGGAATAGTGTTAGGTCATCTAGTATCCAACAAAGGCATTGAAGTGGATAAGTCAAAAATTGACATCATATCCTCCCTTCCAAACCCCTCTTCTGTGCGGGAAGTTCGTTCCTTCTTGGGACACATAGGCTTCTACAGAAGGTTCATCAAGAACTTCAATAAACTCGCCCTACCACTGTCCAGATTGCTACAAAAGGATGTTGACTTCAATTTCGACCAGCCTTGTATTGAAGCATTTCAAGAGCTGAAGAACATACTTACATCCGCTCCCATTATGCAAGCACCAAACTGGGACCTGCCATTTGAATTAATGGGTGATGCATCCAATTCAACACTAGGAGCTGTTCTCAGCCAAAGA
This sequence comes from Mucuna pruriens, assembly GCA_025330945.1. NCBI lineage: Eukaryota > Viridiplantae > Streptophyta > Magnoliopsida > Fabales > Fabaceae > Mucuna > Mucuna pruriens. The sequence goes on from JAENHJ010000412.1 coordinate 246,052, forward strand.
GCTTGAGCCGGCCTACGAGTACATGTGATTGCCTATGCATCTTGGACCATGGATCCGGCCCAGCAAAACTACATAACAATTGAAAAGGAACTGTTGGCACTTGTATTTGCCTTAGATAAATTTCGTTCATACCTTCTCAACTCAAGAATTGTTGTGTTCTCTGACCATGCTGCCTTGAGGTACTTGTTGAAGAAGCCTGATGCCAAGCCAAGACTGATTCGGTGGATGCTTCTCCTTCAAGAATTCAACATCGAGATCAAAGACAAGAAAGGTGTTGAGAATTCTGTAGCTGATCACTTAAGCAGGATCGAAAGAGAAAGCGAACCAATGCCTATCCGAGATGAATTCGCAAATGAGAAGTTGCTGCACATCAAAACGTCTACACCATGGTTTGTCGACATCTATAATTATGTGGTAACATCTCAATTTTCGCTGGAGGCATCTCGGCTTTACAAGGAAAAACTCCATAGCGATGCCAAATATTACATGTGGGATGATCCTTACTTATGGAGACTTTGTAGTGACCAAGTCATTTGCAGGTGCATTCCTAACACCGAGATCAATTCGATTCTCCAGATTTGCAATGAAGCACCTGGAGGCGGCAACTATGGATCTACTCATATTGCTAGGAAAGTGCTGGATTGCGGGTTTTACTGGCCCACCATTTTCAGAGACGCTTATCAACTAGTCTCCACCTACGAAAAATGTCAAAAAGCTGGAATGGTCATTAGCAGAAGGCATGAGATGCCCCAACAACCCATATTGTTTTGTGAAGTCTTTGATGTGTGGATGGGTACTCTTACATTTTACTGGCCGTAGATTATGTGTCAAGATGGGTAGAGGCCATAGACACCAAGACTAATAATGCCAAAGTTGTAGTGGAATTTTTGAAATCCAATATCTTCTGTCGGTTTGGTGTGCCAAAAGCGCTCATAAATGACCAAGGGAGTTTCTTCTGCAACAGAGTCATGTCCTCTTTACTCCACAAGTATGGGGTGGTGCAAAGAATTGCAATAGCATATCACCCCAGACCAACAGTCAAGCTGAAGTTTTCAATAGGGAAATAAAGAAAACACTACAAAAGATGACCAACCCCAGTAGGAAAGACTGGAGCCGACTCCTTGAGGACGCTCTTTGGGCACATAGAACTGCATACCGGACTCCGTTATGGATGTTTCCCTACCGGATTGTCTTTGGTAAAGCCTGTCATCTTCCTGTTGAGCTAGAACACAAAGCTTATTGGGCTGTTAAACAGTGCAATCTGGCCTATGACCAAGCTGGAAAGCAGAGGAAATTCCAACTACAAGAACTAGATGAACTCCACTTGGAAGCATACGAGAATTCCAGGATTTACAAGCAGAAAGTCAAGAAATTCCATGACCAGCAGATCTTGAGGAAAGAATTCCGAGTTGGCCAGAAAGTATTGTTATTTAATTCACACCTAAAGCTCATAGTAGGTAAGCTCCATTCTAGATGGGATGGACCTTTTGTTATTACTAATGTTTTTCCCTATGGTGCAGTAGAATTAAAAGATGAACACACCAACAACACCTTCCAGGTCAATGGGTGATGATGGGCGTTTTTAGTTGTTTCAACGCGCTTTATCAAATAACTCAAGCTAACTATAGTATAGTCAACCCTAGGTCATTCTTCTCAAGGATACAATGTGCTCATTTGTGTTTTGTATGAAGTGAAATGATGTAGAATCTGAGACGTGGAGCATTGACTCTTCTCAGCACTGGCCGAGTGGCTCTCAGTAGAAACTGTCTCTACTGAGTGCAGACAGACGCTACAGAGATGGACTATCTCTGTCTTAGACTAGAAAGCAGTAAACAGGGGGTTGGAGTGCAAGTAAAGCAGGAAACAAACTAGACTATGAATGTAATAAACACATACTACTTCTACTGGTTTTACTATTATTGTTATATAACTGTGTTCATGTTCAGTTCCATTAGTTCAAGTCTAGTCCAAGTTCTGTACTCCAGTTCTCAGTCCATATCTGCCTTGGGAAGTCTTATGGCAATCGCCAAAGGTTCGTCCATTGCCATACCGAGGAATTATGCAATCGCTACCACATCAGTTGGCAGAGATTAAGTTCAGAGCTGATTTTAGGTTCTCGATTAACAATCGTTAGATGATTACCTACCAAATTCGTTAAACCAGTTCCAATCGGCTTAGCTTAACATTGTTCACAATTTAATTGCAATCGCGGATTAAATTGTGAATTAAAGGAGAGGAAGAGAATAGAGATAAGAAATGCAGAATGAAATTGATTAACAGAAACAGAATACAAATACAATGGTTCTGAATTCAGGTGGTTCCATCTTCCACGACGATCGCCATGGTTGATGGTGGTGGTTCACCTCCGTTAGCCTGAGCGCTGGGGATCAGCTCCACCAGAGTGCGTCAGTAGTCTGATCGGTCCCCTCTGGCAGACTTCGGCTTCCTAGTCTTAGACCTGCACTTCCTCAATCGAGAGAAACACCAATGCAGCACCGTGCACTACCAAGAATGGAAGAATGAGAGTGACGGGAATGAAGTAAATGAAGTGTATCAGGAGTGAATTCAAAGATGCATAAAAAGTGCACAGCTCCTCCTATATATACACAAGCTGAGCAACTAGATAACGCTAACAAAATATCCTAACAGAACTACAATGTGAATGTCCTATTCTACCCCTGTGAAGATTTTCCAACGTGGCATGACGGATTCTCCAAGAGTGACATGGCAGTTGAGCTGGCATTGAGGTGGATAGTTGACGTGGACAACACTATTGGGCCGCTCTTTATTGGGCTGCCTAGGCTGCAAGGCGTGAACTGCCGAGATGACTCTGGCTTGGCCGAGACGGAGTCGGTCTGGCCGGGACGACTTCATCTCAACTGAGACTCTTCTGTTGACCTTGGTCAACTCATTTTGACCTATAGAAGAAGGAGTGATGCTTTTTATTAGCTAAGAAGTCTGAATTAACACAGATTTGTATTTTCTCTATATTTAAGCCCATGGATTGAATCTTAGCTAACAATCCATTCTTAAGCACATAATAGTCTTACAAACATCCTTCTTAGGTGTCTAGAAGATGTATAAATTGTGACTCATCAATGGGCACAAAAGCAAACTTTTTCATGAAGGTCCAGTACCACCAGCAGGCGACATGGAGACCATTTCATTGACGGAAGCAGCTCCACCAGATGACACACCTTAAGCCAGTCACATGAGCCCCTATGAATTTATGCCATGCATTGGGGACAATGCAACATTCAAGTGTAGGGGGGATTGTATGGCCATTCAAGGCTTGCTGAGTTGAAATTTGTGCCTTAAATTTCTTCTATGATTAAACTCCATGTCGACTCCATCTTAATTTTTGTTGTAGTTTTAGCTTTCCCTTCAGTTCTGTATTCCCATTTTCTTTTCCTTTCAATTACCTGTATGCTTTTATTTCTACTCTTATTTTTTGTGTCATTTCCTGGTTTCAAATAAAAGTTGTCCAAGCCGAATCTGTTCCAGCTCCAATGCCATCCCGGCCAAATCCGGATCAACTTCGGTTCGACAAGACTAAGCTTGCATTCTGTCATTTTTTATTTCCTTTTTGTTTTCCTCCTAGCCGAATTCGGAAATTGGATTGTTCAGAAATGTTTTGAAAAAGAGAATTTAAAATGATTTCTTTAGGTTTTGATTAGAGCACTAAGAAGCAATTCAGAGCTCTGGAGAGAGATTTTTCAACCTTGTCAAGGAATAAAATTTTTGTGTCCCTAGGCAAGAAGTAGCTAAAAACTGAAAAAGAGAAATTATTGTGAGAGAGCAAGTATTCGTGTGAGGATTTTTGATCCTTGTGTATATATCATGGCTTTGCATCTTGCCATTCTCTCTTTCTGGTGTGATTTTTGCATCCTTGTTGACTGTGTATTATAGATTTTTCCTTGACTCTTTGGATATATCTGGTTTCACATGCAGGAATGACATGATCTAGGCCATGTTTCTAATTGAACCCCGAGCCAAATGGACCTACCTTGAAATTTTATCCCTTGTTTACCCCCTTTGAGCCTGAATGACCATTTGTTTCTAACAGCTCATTACAAGTCCAAAGCCAGAAAAACCATGATGCAACCTCAACCTCAAGGAGCAGAGGAGCTTTGGAATTTTTTTGGGAGTAAGTCATGATCAAGTGTGGGGGAGATACTAGGAAGAAAAGCAAGAGTAGTGTATCAAAAGGGTTGAGAAAGGAAAGAATGAAACAGGTGTAGGGAAATAAAAAGAAAAATGAAAAAGCAGCCAAAGCCATAAGCTGTAAAGCAAAAAGAAATACAGCATGAGCTGCAGAATAACAAGTAAGGAAAAGAAAGAAGGAAGAAAAATGGAAAAGGGAAGGAAAAGGAACAACAAGGAAGGTCTTCCCAGAAAAAAAAAAGAGAGAGCAGTAGCCTGGGATCCTCCTCATACTAGCAAACTTACTCCCCATTGCTCCTCTCCTCCCTACGGGTTCTAAACTCACTTTCCTTCTTATATCCTACCCTTGACCCTGGCCTCGTTACAAGCCGAAAGAAAGTCCTAGTGATCATGGCTACATGTGTTTTTGAGGTATGAAAGGAAAGGCTAGTCAAAGTTCAGTAATAATAGTTTCATGTTGTGTTGAGTGTAAATACAAACTCAAACACTTGAGAGACTGAGAGAATATTTGCCTAAGTGAGAGCTCTACCACTTTTGGTCACTCTTTGATGTTTGTAGGTTGCTGATTTGCCTGGGGTGCAAAAAGAGTAATTTTTAGACTGTTTGAACATCTTAACCCTAGGGGGAACGAATGCCGAATTTGTTTTGGCTGAACTTAAGGAAGTAAATTGAAAACTCTTTATTTTAAAAGATCTCCCTTGTGTTTGTATCTTTATTTTGCCCAAGAGTGCAAAAGTGTAAGTGTGGAGGTCTGATGAGTCTTATTTTATACACCTTACAGGACCCCAAGATGAGTGTTTTAGAGATCATTTAGTGCCTAAGAATTGAGTATTAGCTAAGATTCACATTATGAACCTAAAAATAGAGGAAATGCAAATCTGTGCTAATTTGCTGGTTTTAGCTAATAAAAGACTCATTCCATTTTGTAAGATAAATCTGGATGATCTCGACCCATCATAAGAAGTCTCAACCGAGATGAAGTTGTCCCGGCCAGACCGACTCCATCTCGGCCAGGCTAGGCTTCTCGGTCCAGCAACCCAATGAGGAGTGGCCCAAAGGTGTATCCACCTCAACTCCAGATCAGGGGCCACCTCAGCTCCAGCTCAGCTGCCACGTCATTCCTGGAGAAGCTTGCAATGCAAGTTACGTAAGGGTAGATTAGGAATTCAATTTGTAATTCTGTTAGGATTCATAGTTAGTGCGCTTTAGCAAAGTTCAACTCTTGTATATATAGGAGGAGTTGTGCACTTTTTCGGGGCCCTCTAGAATTCATACCTTCCTACTTTCATTGTTTCCACTCTCTCGCTCTCATCTCCTACATTACGGTAGTGCACGGTACTCTCGTTGGTGTTTCTCTGGATTGAGGAAGCACAGGTTAGGAACTGAGAAGCTGAAGGTTGCTAGAGGGGACCGATTGGATTACCAACGCACTCTAGTGGACTTGATCCTCAACATCCTAACTAGTAGAGGTGAACCATTGTTGTTCTTCAATGGCGATTGTCATAGAAGTCAAAGAAATCAAATCCAGGCCCTGTGTTTGTATTTCGTCCTTAATAATATAAGTGCTTTCTAATTCTGATCTCTAGTTGTATTCCTATACTTTAATTCACTATCTGCATTGCGATTGCACGAAGTGACATGAATCATGTTGAACTAAGCCAATCGAAATTGGTTTAACCAATTCAGTAGGTAATCAACTAGAGAACCTAAAATCAATTCTGAACTTAATCCCTACCAACTGATGATGTAGCAATTGTGTAAATCCTCGGTATAGCAATGGACGAATGTTTGGCAATCGTCATAAGAAAATCGAAGGTTGATATGGATTGTGAAACTAGAGCGAGTGAACTAGAATCAACTTGATTATTGAGACTAAACAAAAACACAATAGTAGCATTAGAAGTAGTTTAGTGTAATTGCATTTACGTTTGCAGTTTAACTTTTGTCTTTCGTTACTCACCCAAAACCCCCCATGCTTACTGCTTTTCAGTTTGAGACAGAGTCAGTCCGACTCTGTAGCATATGTTGCACTTAGCCGAGACCGTGTTGGATAAGGCCATGCCAAGTCCATATCGGAGTAGTCTCTGCCGAGAGCAAGGCGGCACTCTACACTCGAGAGTTTCAATTTTACTTCGATTTTCACAAAAAATCACAATTGAGCACATAGTGTCCTTGAGAAATTCGACCTAGGGTTGAGTATGCTATAGTTAGCTTTAGTTTATTTGATAAATGGAATACGACTAAAAATGCTCTTATCATTGTGGCCTATGCCTCTCAACAACTTAAGACTCATGAGAGAAACTACTCGACTTATGACTTAGAGCTCGCAGTAGTGGTGTTTGCGCTCAAGTTTTGGAGACACTACTTGTATGGCACTAAGTTTGTAGTTTTTAGTGACCATAAGATCCTCACGTATCTATTTGACCAAAAGGAGTTGATCATAAGGCAAAGGTGGTGGTTAGAGTACCTAAATATTTTGAGTTTGATATCAATTACTGATAAGCATTTAGTTGGTCGTCACTTCTCCTATCAAAATACTAGATTTTCCTAAGCTAAAGTAGCACAGGGTCAACCTAGGTCATTCTTCTCAAGGACACTTTTGTTCCTACATTTCTAAGGTACAAGATTTGTAAAGATTACGAAACTGGTTATGTAGGATGTTGATTCCAACAAGGAATGTAAATGGGGGGTTTAAACAGGAAAAGTAAATTGCAAGAATTGTAAAGATTACCTAGAGTGTTTAAAGAATGTAAAGATTAAACTATCTATTATTACTAAGGTTACTTATATTATTAAGGCTCCTTTGCCATATTTATCTAATCAGTATCCTGGTTTACCACTTACTGATTTTAATTCTAATTCTTACTATGTCATTGATTCCTCACCAATCCAATTACCTACAAAAATCGCTGAACATTCGTCCTGTGCTAACTGAGGACTTAAACAATCGCTGCCACGAGTTTGACAGGGAATACACACTTGATTGATGTAGATTATCTAGCGATTGATTAACTATTTCGTTGTTAGAGTGGTTTCGGTCAGCCCCTAAACTAACGTGTTCTAATCTTTACTATACACAATCATGATTAAGCAAGGAAAAGATTATGCTATTAGAAATCAAAACATAGATCAAACAGAATTACAATCATTCATTGATTAACTTGGAATGTGATATAAAGAAAAGCAAAGTTCTTGATGGTGTATGGATCAACTTCCCACGACAATCGCCATAATAGTTGCAGTATTCCACCTCCAACTAGGTATTGAGGGGTTGAATCACTAAGCAATGTGTTAGCGTGCCCTGACATTCTCCTCTTAGCAACCGGCCACTACCCAGACACAAGTCTTGCACCCACTCGATCGATTGGGCACTCTTTGAAGCACCGAGGAACAAAAAGGAAGGAAGTGAACTTAGGTTTGGGAACGGAGTGTGTACGTGACAGGCTAAGTGTGTATGTGGCTTGCTTGCTTTTCTCGCTAACCAATGAATGTTGACTTGCAGCTCTACTTATACATGCATTACTAACTAACTTTATAATCGTTTTAATTGAAATAACAAATTTAACTACCTGACCTAACAGAAATACTAGAAATAACAACCCTAACTACTTTCCTAACAGAAATAACATGAACACTTCCATGCATTCCTCCAACAAGTCCGAGAAGATACTGAGCATACATCTCTAGAATGTGCTTGGAGCATTGCAGAGTCCAAACGACATTTTGGAATAAGCAAATGTGTGGAAGGGACATGTGAAGGTAGTCTTGTTTTGATCTTTAGGTGCTATATGTATTTGCATGTACCCAGAATATCCATCCAAGAAACAATAATGAGACTTCCCGGCCAGTTTCTCTAGGATTTGATCTAAAAATGGCAAAGGAAAGTGATTTTTGCAAGTTGTTTGGTTCAGCTTTCTATAATCAATACATACTCACCAGTTGTTCTGAATCATTGTCGGCACTATCTCATCATGCCAATTCTTTGTGACTGTCATCCCAGACTTCTTTTGCACTACTTGCACCAGACTGACCTAGTTGTTATCTAAGATGGGATAGATTATCCCAGGTGCAAGTAATTTGGTCACCTCTTTCTTCACAACGTCTAGGATGGTCGGATTCAATCTCCTTTGTTGTTGCCGTATAGGACGGGCTTCTTCCTCCATCATGATTCTATGCATGTAGATGGAGGGATTGATTCTTGGAAGGTCTGAAAGTTTCAACCCCGTTGATTTCTTGTGTTGTCTCTTCTTGTTCCTGGTTGAGGTGGTTGGCTATGATGATCGGGAACTGCTAATCCTGGTCCAAATATGCATACTTTAGATCATGGCAACAATGGCTTTAATTCGTCGAGTGGCGATTATGATGGAAGAGAGTTAGTGATGGATCTTGGTTGAGGTGGATCGACTGGATCTGGCGTTGGCACTAGGTGTGCTAGGTCAGTCTTTGCTTCGATTTGCTTCCATCCTTGAATGATCGAGTTGGAGTCGGCTCTTGGTTGTAGTAGGCCAACTTGGTATGGGATCAACATTGGATAGGTCGAATCGATGTCGGCCTTTGTCAGCTTTTGGCTTCGACTTGCCGCATCCATCTCGGCATTTATTGCTACCTTTGATGGTGTGGGTCTTGTGATCTTAGCAACTTGGACTCTTGCACCTATTGAGTACTCCGATTTTTCATCGTTCCTGCATACCTGGTCAATAAAAAATCAAAAAAATCAAAAGTATCCATCAAGTGGGCAGGGTTATTAATATGGTTGTCGGAGTTGGGACGATTTGGCACTCCCTTTATGTGGGTGGAATCGGCATGACCCATCACACAACCTATACCTTCAAACATGTTAGAAATTTCAACAAGTATTGTCATGTTATTGCTGCCAGAGTCAAATTGGTTGTATTCTTCAACAAGCTCATCAATTACATCCATGTTGTAGAGTGAATGGTCTTCGGTTAGGTGCCTCATTACATAAAAAATATTGAACTACACTAGATTGTCCCCGAATTCCATTGATAATGTCCCGGTATGTACATCAATCTTTGTCCTTGCCGTCATCAAGAATGGTCATCAAAGAATTAAAGAACACCCTTTTCCAAATGTTTCGTCTTCCATCTTCAGCACATAAAAATCTATTGGAAAGATCAGGTCATTGACCTAGACGAGAACATCTTCGAGAATGCCGACAGGTTATACCACACTTCAATTTGCAAGTTGGATAGCAACACCTGTTGGCTCTAAATCTCCAAAGTTCAAAGACTTATACACTGACGCAGGCATGACATTGATGGAGGCTCCTAAGTCCAACATGGCATCTGCGAAGGTGCATCCGCCAATGGTGCATGGGACTGAGAAAATTTCGAGGTCTTTGCATTTTTGAGGTAGAGCTTGTTGGGTTCTCGCTGTGTTGTCATTTTGAATGAATGTCGACAATACTCCTCCCACTTCGGCTCCTCCTTTCAGTTTATTCCTCTTATGTACATGATAAGCTCATTTTTAGTCGTCTCAACACGCATCAAATAAACTAAAGCTAACTATAGCATAGTCAACCCTAGGTCGAATTCTCTCAAGGACATAATGCGCTCAATTATGACTTTATGTGAAAACTAAGTGATACAGAACTCAAGTATAGAATGCAGACTCACTCTTGGCTAGGTGTCGAGTTGCTCTCGGTAGAGACTGGTCCGATATGGACTCGGTAGAGATGGGTCCCATATGGACTCGGTAGAGATGGGTCCGATATGGACTCGGTAGAGCCTTATCCTACACGGTCTCGACTAAGCCTTAACAGACGCAACAAAGTCAGACTTACTTGGTTTCAGACTGAAATGTAGGAAACAAGGGATTGGTTACAGATTAAGCAAAACAACAACTGAACTAAGAATGTAAATGCAACTAAGCTAGGCTATCTCTAATGCTACTACTGTGCTTATGGTGAGTCTCAACAATCAAGTCGGTTCTGATTCAGTCACTCAAGTTCACGTCCATATCAACCTTGGGTTTCCTTATGACGATCGCCAAACATTCATCCATTGCCATACTGAGGATTTACACAATCGCTACCTCATCAGTTGACAAGGATTAAGTTTAGAGTTAATTTTAGGTTCTCTAATTGATTACCTACTGAAGTTGTTAAACCGGTTCCGATCGGCCTAGTTCAACATTTGCTCACATCACTATATGCAATCACAGCACAGAAAGTGAATTAAAATACAAGAATCGCAAACACGAGATAGGAATCAGAAAATACTTATATTATTAAGGGACAAAATACAAATACAAGGTGTGAATTCGATGAATCCGTCTTCCACGATGATCGCCATGGTCGAATGGTGATGGTTCACCTCTGTTAGCCAAGATGCTGAGGATCAGGTCCATAGAGTGCGATGGCATGCCAAGCAATCCCCTTTAACAACCTTTGGCCTCTCTGTCCTTGACCTGTGCCTCCTCGATCGAGAGAAACAACGTTGAAGGATCGTCCACCACTGGGAAAATGAAGAACATGTGCGAGAAAATAGAACGTAAGGAGAATGGACTTAAGTCTAAATTCAACAACCATTAAATGTGCCCAGCTCTTCCTATATATACATGAGTTGGACCTTGTTAAACACGCTAGCTAACGAATCCAAACAAAATTACAGATTGCCTTTCCTATTCTACCCTTGCGTAACTTGCGTTGCAAGCTTCTTCAAGGTGACATGGCAGCTAAGCTGGGCTTGGAGATGTGTTGGCACCTGAGCTGGGATGCCTTATGTGTCCATTGCACTAGTCTGCTCCTTTTTGGGCTGCTAGACTACAGAGTCGGCCGGTCCTAGGATAGGTTGGTTTGGTAGGGACGACTCACCTGGGCCGAGACTCTCTTGATGGACTGAGATCATTCAAATTTGACCTGTAGCATGGGAAGAATCTTTTATAAGCTAAGACCTGCAAATTAGCACAGATTTATACTTTCTCCATTTCTAGGTCCGTAATATGAACCTTAGCTAAGACTCAATCCTTAGGCTCCAAATGATCCCAAAAACACTCATCTTAAGTCCCTGTAAGGTATGTAAAGTATGACTTATCAGACCCCCACACTTATACTTTTGCAATACTGGGAAAAATCATATTTCAAACAGCAAGGGAGATTTTTAAAAGAGAAAAAGAATTTTCAATAAGTTTCTCAAGCTTTAGACAAAACAGAATCAACATTCATTCACCCCATGAATTGAGATGTTCAAGCAATCTGCTAAAATTACTTTCTCCACACCCAAGGCAATTAAGTGGCTTGCAAACATCAAAGGGTGACCGAGAGTGATAGAGTTCTCTCTCAAGCAAATATTCTTTCAACCTCTCAAGTGTTTTGGGTTTGTATGTGATAAGTTATAAAATGTACATCTTAAGTGGACCTAAGAGGAGTGCCATTGAGCAACTCACGAACTTAAAAGAGGATTGTTAACTAAGATCCAGATTAATAGCCTAAAATTAGAGTAAAACACAATCCGTGTTTATTCAAGGCTTTTAGCTAACTATCTCTTCATTACAAGTCCAACCAAGCTCTGCCCGCCACTGGAAGCCCAGGTTGAGAGCCTCTTGGCCATTCCGAGACTCGGTCCATGCAAGCCAGGTTCAACCAGGTCATCCAGGTGGCACTCCACGATAGCAACCCAAACCCACCTCGGTTCCAGCTCAAACTCCACATCATCTCCTGGGTAGCTTGCACACAAGTTACAGCAAGGGTAGAATATGAATTGCACATGTAATTCTATTAGCTTCGTTAGCTGTGTCCACTCTTGTATAAATAGATAGAACTCTGAACGACTAGGGGCTTTTGGCATTCAAACTTCCCCGCGTCCATTATTTCCAAAATTCTCCGCTCACGGTGGTATACGGTGCTATTAATGGCGTTTCTCTCGATTGAGGAAAGGCTAGGAGCTGAGAAGCCGAAGGTTATCAGAGGAGACCGATTGGAGCACCAATGCACTCTGATGGATCTGAACCTCAGCGTCCTAGCTAGCAGAGGTGAATCATCGTCGTCGTCCATGGCGATTGTCGTGGAGGATGGAATCATCGAATCCAGGCCCTGTGTTTGTATTTTGCTTTCAATATTATAAGTGTTTTCTGAATTCTGAACTCCGTTGCATTCCTGAAATCTAAGTTCAATTACTGTGTTGCGATTGTACCTGGTAACAGAACAATGTTAAACTAAGCCGATTGGAACTGGTTTGGCTAATTCAGTAGGTGATCACTTAACGATTGTTAATTGAGAATCTAAAATCAGCTTGAACTTAATCTCTGCCAACTGATGAGGTAGCAATTGTGTAAATCCTCAGTATGGCAAGAGACTGACCTGTGGCGATTGCATAAGAACACTAGAGGCTGATATGGACTATGATTGGAGTAATTGGACCAGAAAAACCTTGACTACTGGAACGAAGCATGAACACAGCAATAGAAATAGCATTAGGAGCAGCGTGTTTAAATCCGCATTCTAGTTAATTTCAGTTCTGTTTGTAGTTAATATAAATTCCGATTTCAGTTGCAATCCGACCCCCCCCTGTTTTCTGCTTTCTAGTCTAAGATAGAGACAGTCCATCTCTGTAGCGTCCGTCTGCGTTCGCTCGTTACCGAGAGCCACTCGTCCAATACCGAGAAGAGGCAATACTCCACGTCTCAGATTCTGCACCATTTCACTTCACACTGAGCACAAATGAGCACACTGTGTCCTTGAGAAGAATGACCTAGGGTTAGCTATACTATAGTTAGCTTTAGTTATTTGATAAGCACGTTGAAACGACTAAAAACGCCATCATCAATATGTACACTCAACATCCTGATGAGTCACAATTTATACATCTTTTAGACACCTAAGAAGGAGGTTTGCAAGACTATTCTGTGCTTAAGAATGAACTATTAGCTAAGATTCATTTTATGAGCTCAAACATATAGAAAATACAAATTTGTGCTAATTCAGATTTCTTAGCTAATGAAAGTAACTCTTCTTCTTGCAGGTCAAAGGTTGACCAAGGTCAGCGAAGAGTCTCAACAGAGATGAAGTCTCCTCAGGCCCGTTGACTTGCAGCCCAAAGACCCAAGAGAAAGTGGCCCAAATGTATTGACCACATCAGCTATCCGGCTTGGGAGGCCACCTCAAGGCCAATTCATACGCCATGTCACTCTAGAAATCTGCCATGTCACGTGAAAAGATGCAGAGGGGTAGAATAGGACATTCCTTTGTAATTCTGTTAGGATTCGTTGGGAGTAGCTAATCATAGCTCGTGTATATATAGGAGGAGGCGTGCACCTGTTTTAGTGGTCTTTTTGGAATTCACTTTAATTCCACACTCATTTGTATCCATTTTCTCGCTCCTCTCCATTTTCCATTTTCACGGTGGTGCACGGTGTCTTTGCATTGGTGCTTCTCTCGATTGAGGAAGTGCAGGTCTAAGGCCCAGGAAGCTGGACGTTTACGGAGGAACCGATCAAACTCTTCGACGCCTTTCTGGTGGAACTGATCCTCGGCGTTTAGGCTAACGGAGGTGAACCACCACCATCAACCTTGGCGTCGTTGAGGAAGATGGAGCCATCCGAATTCGGACCCTTTGTATTTGTATTTTGTTTTACATTAATTGATTTGATTCTGCATTTCATATCTCTGTTCTCCTTCCTCTACTTTAATTCACGTTGAATCATGATTGCAATTTAATTGTGAACAATGTTAAGCTAAGCCGATTAGAACCTGGTTTAACTAATTCAGTAGGTAATCACTTAACGATTGTTGAATGAGAACCTAAAATCAGCTCTGAACTTAATCTGTCAATCGATGAGGTAGCGATTGCATAAATCCTCGGTATGACAATGGATGAACCTTTGGCGATTGCCATATGACTACCCAAGGCTGATATTGACTATGAACCGGAGATTGGAACCTGGTGGACTTAATTAATGGAACTGAATCTGAATACGTTATATAATAATAATAGATAAGTAGTAATAGTAGTATACATTCACTTTGCATTCATAGTCTTAGTTTATTTTCTGCTTTACTTGCATTCAAAACCCAGTTCCATTGCTTTCTTTTCTTGTTTTCTGGTTGGGGACGGTAGTCCCCCCTGCATTGCGTCTGTCTGCGCTTTCAGTAGAGACCAAGCCGGATAGTCTCTGTCGAGACCAGTCTCTTTTCGAGTCTCTACCAAGCACCCACTTGGCTACAACCAGGAGAGTCAACACTTCACATCTCGGATTCTGCATTGTTTAACTTGACACTAAATCACAATCGAGCACACGTGTCCTCGAGAAAAATGACCTAGGGTTGACTATACTATAGTTAGCTTTAGTTATTTGATAAGCATTGGCGTAAACGATCGTAAAACGACCGACCATCAAATTGGGCCGTTCTTGGGGACACAAGTTCTTTTGTGTAAATGTGTGCCAAGCTAAGTAAGGTCGAATCCGAAGTCCGTGAAGTGTAAGTCAGGTCTTGAGTATTTTGAATTTGTCTATGTTTCTTCCGTTGTTTTACGGATCCCGAATAAAAAAGCATGCCCTATATCAATAATTTTTACGTGTAAAACCATTTTGTAGTACTTAGAGGTAGCATTTTGTTTGCATACATTCGCATCTTTCTTTTCTGCATAATCTGCATGATGCATGACTAGGAGTAATCTTGATCCATTATTTGTTTTTGACCTAGAAATAGAATCAACCTTACGTAGATTACGAAAAATTAGGAACACTGTAGTAAATAGTAGTGCTGATATAGAATGTAGCTAATTCTAACCAGCTTTGTCTTGATAATCTTGTTTCTAGTTCTAACGTTTTGCAGAATCGGGAACGAATGGAGAATAACGATAGGGCGTTGAAGGAGTTAGCTACTCCAGGGCGTGGTGTATCAACCCTGGTGCATCCAATACCCACAATTTGGAGCCACTCAAACATATGAGTTGAAATCTGGTCTTATACACCTATTGCCCAAATTTCATGGTCTTGCGGAGAAGACCCCACAAGCACCTGAAAGAGTTCCATGTGGTCTGCTCTACCATGGCCTTGAGGGATATCGGAGGACTATATCAAAATGAAGGCATTCCCATTCTCCTGGATGGGGCAACAAAGGAATTGGTTGTACCTTAGTAGGCCCTTTTTTTCAACACACAGGGGAGACATGAAGGCGTGCATTCCGGAGAAGTTCTTTTCAGGCATCTAGAAGCTGCGACCATCCGAAAAAAAGATATGTGGGATAAAAAGATACAGGTGAAATATTACATGAATCTTTGGGAGAGGTTTAACAAACTTTGCGCCACTTTGTCCACGTCATCGGATAGCGAACATTTGCTGATCAATATTTCTATGAAAGGTATATCTCTAATGGACGGGGATGTATGATAGATGCAGCTAGTGGTGGAGCTTTGATGAATGAACACCAGCAACGGCAAGGCTTTGATTTCCAACATGGACTGGTAATACGACAGTTCGGAATCAGAAGGGCCAGGTCAATCGGATGGTGAATGAAATCGGTCTGACTTCAATCGAGAGGCTGGAGAATCGGTGGCAGAGTTGACATCATTGGTGAGACAGCTTGCTGGAACAACATGACCCATACAATGACAGCAAAATTATGTGGCATATGTACTTAAAGTGGAGCACCCACGCTGATATGTGCCCGGCTTCTCAAGCAGAAGTTGGAATACCAGCGAGAAAATGTTGGGCCATAGGTGGATTCGATCGAGGGAGGCGGTTTATATCAGAATCGGGCGTTTGATAACCAGCAGCATGGGGACAACCATTCAGGCCGGGACAGACCAAGGGCCATATGCACCCAACAATTCGGATCCCTTCTAACACTTAACAGGCGGCAAGCCGTGTTATCAACAACCAGGCTCGGCAAGAATACCCAGCCACCACCTTTTCGGAACAACAACAACATGACGAGAGAGTGCTACTCAAGGCAACTCTCCATCTGCGAGGACCTAATGACAACTTGGTAACCAATAATCTGGGTTCCAAAGCAAATCATGAGCTCCCAAAGACATGCAGTTTCAGGAAAATATGACCGCCACCATCCAAGACCTCAAAAGCATAAATGGTCATTAGCTAACACAGTGATGGCCAACTTCGGTCGGCGGGATCTAGCAATCTCCCTGCAAAGCATTCCAATCAGGTAGGTAATGCCGGTGTAGTCAGCTCTCCGGTGGAAAAAACTGCCTCAACCTACAGCTGGGATCGAGATCACTAGAAGCCGGCTCGGAGGCATAATCTTGAGCTTACTGGTCTCGGCGAAAAAAGTCGTTCCATTGCCATTTCCATCTCTACCACTTCACAAGAAAGCTAGAAAGTCGGATATGACGAGTTCTTTGAAGATGTTCGTAAGGTGGAAATCAACATTCCACTCCTTGATGCCATCAAGCAAGTTCCCAGTACGCAAAGTTCTCAAGGAACTCTGTGTGCACCTGCGGAAGAAGATAAAAGGAAGTGTGGAGGTTGGAGGTGTGGTGTCGGCCACAACTAAGAAACGAAACTTCCACCACGGGAACAGCCCAACACTGCCAAAGAAATGCGAGATCCTGGAATCTTTTTCTGTTCCATGCACCATTGGTGAATGCACTTTTGTCGATGCCATGCTGGATTTGGGAGCCTCAATCAATGTCATGCGGCATCAATCTATAGGTCCACGAATTTGAGATTTAGAACCCACGGGGATGACCATTCAACTTGCTAACAGAGTATTGTCCAGCTACAGGGAGTTCTTGAGGATGTTCTCGTCCAAGTTAATGAGCTAATTTTTTTCAGCCTGACTTTTTATGTTCTTGACATGGAGGATGAGACATCAGGAAAAGAATCAACCTTGCAGTGCAGGAGACCATTCCTAATGGCGGCACGAACAAAGATTGATGTATACTCAGGGACTCTCAATGGAATTCGGTGACACTCGGTGCAATTCAACATTTTTGCCATGAACCCTCCCACCGAAGACCATTCCCTCTTTAGGCGTTGACCTTATTGAAAGAACTGGTTGAAGAATATCTTCAACTAGACAATCAGAAGGGAAGCACCAAAGATACTGAAAACACTGATATTATCGGTTCCTTAGGAGCCAATGAAGAAGCCGGTGAAGAAGCACATACCCCTCCAAACTCGGTGATGAATATGATGATATTGCCGACTTGGATTTCAAAGCCGAATTATTCAAACGATGAACCAAGCATGCAATCAGAAAACCCGGATTGCTCAAAAAGTGAAGAAGCTGAAGTCATGCCAACACTAAACAACCCTTAATAGAACAACTGGCAACAATCTTTTCAAATAAGAACTGCCCAGGCCAGAAAAGGCCGACTCAACGAAGAGGCAATGGTCAACTCTAGGCCAAAAGAAACCAAGGCCGACAAGCCCACCGAGATCATCTCGGCCAAAGAAGACCCGACTCATGTTGTAAAGACATTGAAGGTTCCATCAGATCCAGGCTCGGAAGAACAACAACATGGCCAAGGCCGACTCCACTCCCATATTGACCGAGTCCATGAAGTCGAGCGGCACAAGCAGCCAAAGGTCGAAATCATGTCGGCACACCTGGTGCCGAAGTCAAGACCAAGTCGGCGATCGGATCCAAATTCGATATCGACAAATCTCCATTGCCACCACCACCCATAGAACTAAAACCATTGCCGAGTCACTTAAAATACGCTTTACTTGGACAAAGAACAAAGCAACTCCCAGGTTATTATTGCTAGCAATCTCAACCAAGAGCAAGAAGAAAGGTTGTTGGAGGTCCTAAGGCAGCATAAGAAGGCAATAGTGGTGGGAAACTTTTCGACCTTCTGGCATAAACCCTCCATGCGCATGCATAAAATATTAATGGAGGAGGAGATCAAGCCCCATAAAGCGGCAGCGAAAGAAGACTGAATCCTACACTCCCGGGCGTGGTTAAGAAAAAGAAGTCACAAAGCTCCTTGCAGCGAGATCATCTACCCCATCTCGGAATAGCAATGGGTGAGCCATTGCAGAATGGTGCCAAAGAAGTCCGGTGTCACTTAAAAAACCAGCGAATGAGCTGGTACCAAGATTCAGAACAACTGGCGGGAGTGTGTATCGATTATAGAAGATTAAACTAAGCAACTTCCAGATCACTTCCTCTGCCTTTCATTGATCAAATGCTTGAAAATTGGCGGGGAGATCATTATCTTGTTGATGGATTCTCGGGCTACATGCGGATACATATTGCACCTCGAAGATCGGCATAAGAGCGGCCTTTTACCGCCCATTTGGTTTTACTTTGCGTACACGCATGCCATTCTACTGCGGGGCAATGCCGAAGACATTCCAACGTTGCATGATGAGTATCTTCTCGGACTTGCTTTCTGGGATTGCATGGAGGTTTTCATGGATGATTTTACCGTATATGCCGACTCATTTTGATGCATGCCTGAATAATCTCTCAAGGGGTGTTGAAAAGATGTATTGACACAAACTCGTCTTTCATTTTTGAAAAAATGTCACTTCATGGTGATCGGAAGGAATAGTATTGGGTCATCGGGTATCAATAGAGGCATCGAAGTAGATAAAGCCAAGATAGACATCATATCTTCCTTCCAAACCCCTGTACGTGAGGAGGTTCGCTCATTTTTAGGACACGCGGGCCTACGGAAGATTCATAAAAAACTTCACAAACTTGCCTTGCCTCTTGTCCAAGGCTCTGAAGGGCGTGGAATTCAACTTTGATCAACATCTTTGTATCGAAGCATTCGGGAGTTGAGACCAAACTCACGTCGCTCCCCGTTACGCAAAGCACTGGGACAGGACCATTGAATTAATGTGTGATGCATCCAACTCGGCATTGGGAGCTGTTCTCGGCCAAGAAGTACATCGGCCTCCGTGTCTGGGTGGTATGCATCACGAACTATGGACTCGACCCCGGTGAATTACACAACAACAGGAAAGGAACTATTGGCAATTGTGTTTGCCACGGACAAGTTCGCC
Organism: Mucuna pruriens; assembly: GCA_025330945.1. Taxonomy (NCBI): domain Eukaryota; kingdom Viridiplantae; phylum Streptophyta; class Magnoliopsida; order Fabales; family Fabaceae; genus Mucuna; species Mucuna pruriens. Next base: position 265,156 of record JAENHJ010000412.1, read on the forward strand.
CATTACCTTCTCGGCCTTAGAATAATTGTGTTCTCTAATCATGCGGCCTTGAGATACTTGTTGAAGCCGGATGCCAAGCAGGAGACTGATTCGGTGGATGCTTCTCCTTCAAGAATTCAACATTGAAATCGAGGAGATAAAGAGGTCAGAGAACTGCGCCAGTAGACCACCTGGCAGAATCCCAAAAGAAAAGTGAGCAGATGCACATCAAGATGAATTTCGGATGAGCACCTTATGCACGTAAAACGTCTTCACCATGGTTTGCTGACATTTGTAATTTTGTGGCAACATCTCGAGTTCCCCTTGGAGGCATCTCGGTGTACTGAGGATAAAATCGGCGTGCCAATCTACATTTGGGGCGATCCCTGCCTTTGGAGACTGTGCTGTGACAAAGTCATCCGCCAGTGCATTCTGGCAAGAGTTCAATTCGGTCTCCTCCAAGCTCGGCACACAGGCGGCCATTATGGATCCACTCGGACGCTTGAGAAAGTCTTTGAAGGTGGTCTCTACTGGCCAACCATCTTCGGAGACGGCAGATGTATTCGTCTCCACCGCAAGAATCGCCAAAAGCAGGAATGGCCATGAGCGTAAGGCATGAAATGCCCCAACAACCCATCCAGTGCAGGAAATCTTTGATGTTTGGGAATAGACTTCATGTGGGACCATTCCTCAGTCTCACGTAGCTATTCATACATTACGCTGGCCGTAGATTATGTATCAAGGTGGGTAGAAGCCATTGCCTTGAGAACCCAATGATGCACGAGGTAGTAGTGGACTTCTTGAAGTCAAAAATCTTTTCTTGGGTTAAGCCAGGTACCAAAAAGCCAGCTTCATAAAGTGACCAAGGCGTCACTTCGTAATAACGAGAAACCATGGCTTCCTTCTTCAGAAACTATGGGGTAAAGACAAGAATTGTTACAGCCACCATCCCTGAGACAAATGGTCAGGTATGTTCAATAGGGAAATCAAGAAACTCTTGCAAAAGATGACCAATCCGGCGGAAGGATCGAGCCGCCTCGAGGATGCTTCAGGCACACATAGAATCTTGATATCTGACACCTTTAGGGATGTCTCCACAGGATTGTTTTTCGGCTTAAAGCCTGCCATCTTTCCCTAGGCCCAGAAACAACACGAGCATACTTGAAGGTTTACATTAAAGGCTGTCCGCCTATGACAGCGAGGAGCAGAGAAAATTTCAAAACCAAAGAGCTAGATGAACTCAGCTTGGAAGCATATGAAAACTCCAGGATCTGAAGCAGAAAATCGCGATTCCATGACCAAAGCAGATCCGAGAAAGAATTAGAGTTGGCTCCCTCGTTTAACCTCCCGCTCATTGTAACCACGTTCTAGGTGGGATGGGCCTTTGTTATCACTAATGTGTTTAGTGCTGATGCAGTAAACAGCTAAAGCAAGACCTTCCAGGTCAATGGGCACCAAATTAAGCCATTCCATGAAGGCCCAATGTCAATCATTCCGGAAAATGGAGGACATATCGTGATGGAACCAACAGCTCCAGATGACCCTCCTGCGTGAAGACAATGCAAATTTTGGGGGTGGGGATGATCCAAGAATTCCAATTTTTCTTTTTATTTCTTTCATCCTGAACTGTTTTATTTCTAATTCTGTCATTTAGTTTTAAAAACTGCCAAGCTAGTTTAAACTGTTCTGATTTGCGTATTCATTTTTGGTTTTTCATCTCTCAGGGTTTAAAATTTTTCCTCCCGAACAAGAATTCCAAGTGGATTGTCAATAACAAGAATGTCATGAAAAGAGTTTTGAATTGGTTTCTGAAAGTTTGAATAAAGTCAGTGAAAACATATCTGCAACTTTGACAAGAGAATTCTCTGCTCAAAGAGAATGAAACTTTTATGTTCTGGCAGCGCATGATCGAAAAATTGAAAAGAAAAAACCTTGAGTCAGCTGATACAACCTGTGTGAGATTTTGAGCCTTATAAATATGGATAGCTTGTCTTGCCATTCTCTTTCTTGTTCTTTAGTGTATTTTTGCATTCATGATAACTGTATATTCTGCATTTTTGCCTCAACTCTCTAGATACAACTGTTTTCACATGCAGGAATGACATGATCTAGGCCATGTTTCTCTCATGAGCCCCGAGCGAAAAAGCCCTACCCGAACAAATGTATCTGTTGTTTCCCATTTGAGCCTAACTAGCCATTCTTCTTTTTGACAGCTCACTACAAGCCAAGGCGGAAAAACCATGAATTAACCTTACCTATGGGAGCGGAGGAGCTTTTGGAATTGTTTTGGGAGTAAGTCATGATCAAGTGTAAAAACTCCAGGAAGCAAACATTGTTCAACTCTCCCAGCTCAAAGAGCAATAAAGGAATAAAAGCGAGGCAAAAAAGGAAAAGAAAAAGAAAGCAGCAGCTAAAAATCTGAGCTGAAGCAAATAAAGAAAAGAAAGCAGCTGCATAAATGTTGTATAAGAAAAAAGAAAAGAAAATGAGCTGGTGGCAAGAAGAAGGAGAATTTCAGCAACCCGAGTAAACCTCGTGTTTATTTAAACAACCCCTCTATTGCTCCTTCTTCCTCATGGGTCCCTAAACAGTTTTCCCATATATTATCCACCCCATGAACCAGCCTCTCACATACAAGCCAAAAAAGAAGCCCTAAGTGATCATAACTGTGTTTCAGTGTAAAAAGAGCTTTGTCAAAGTATGGTGAACCGCCTCCATGAATGTTGAAAATACAAGCCCAGCACGAGAGAAGTAAGTGGAGCATCAGTTCAAATAAAAAGTCACACTCTTGGTTGTCTTTCTAGATTCGCAGTCACAAATTGCCTGTAGCATAAGGATGAGTATTTCAGAGTGAAAGAGCATCCCAAGCCTCAGAGAATGAGAGTTTACCTCGTCTGTCCAAAGGAAGCCATGAAAAATTCCTTCTATCTTTTTTAAAAAACTCTTCTTCTTAAGATTTTCATCTTATTTTGCTAGGAGTGCAAAAGGGTAAGTGTGTGTGTGATGAGTCTGACTTTAGTGCATCTTTTAGCACACAGAAGGAGGTTTCACGCAAGGAGGCTATTCTGCAGAGTAAGAAAGGCCTTGTTAAGATTTCATTTTACATGAGCTCAAACATAGAAAATACAAATTTGTGCTAATTCAGATTTCTTAGCTAATGAAAGTATCTTCTCTTGTAGTGGCCAAGGTTGACCAAGGTTATGAAGTCTCGGCAGAGATAGGCCGAGTCTCGGCCCAGGCAGTTGACTTGCTGCCAGGCCGGAGAGAAGTGGCCCAAATGTATTGACCACATCGACTATCAACACCCTCGAGGCCACCTGCAATGCAGATGTCCTCCAAATGCCGCTGTCACGGTGAAAATGCATCACGGTCGCATAGGCATGACATCAATGCAGCCCAAGGATTCGTTGGGAGTAACAATCATAGCTTCGTGTATATATAGGAGGAGGCTGTGCTGCTGTTTTGAGTGGTCTGGAATTCGCTCATTCCATCAACATAGCCGTATAAAGCTCTCCATAGTTTTGAGTGTGTAGCCGGTCTGCAATTGAGAGAGCGCGGGTCTAAGACTGGGAAAGGTGGGCCGTTTACGGAGGACCCGATCGTCTGTGTACTACTGGGTGGAGTCGTCGGCATTTAAAGTGCTGGACGGTAGAGCCACCGCATCGACCTTAGCGATCGTCGAGAGAGATGGAGGCAAATGGGAAGCTGGGCCAGCTGTATGTGTATTTCTGTTTACATTGGTGAATTCGAGTTTCTGCATTTGTCATGTACTGTTCTCCTTCTCTTCTTTAATTCCACGATTTGAATCGGTGCATTTGCAAACTTTAATCGAACAATGTTAAGCTATTGCCGTGGAAGCTGTTTAAACTAATTGATAGGTAGTCGCGTAGGTGTTGAATAGGGAACCTAAAATCATCTCTGAACTTAATCTGTCATGCGATGAGGTGGCGATTTGCACTTAATCATCGATTATGCGATGATAGAATGACTAACTGGCGGTGCATATGTAGCTACGAAAGCTGATATGGACTATGTTTAAAATTTGGGTACTGGACTTGGTGTGATGCTGAATCTTGAATACGTTTATATCAGTAATAATGAATAGTATGTAACGATAGTATGTCCTTTTATTCATGAGTCGTAGTTTATTTACGCTTACTTGCATTCAAAACTCGTTCTTTGCTTTCTTTCTTTGTTTTCTGGATTTGGGGCGGTGGTCTCTTGTAGCGTCTACCTTTTCAGTAGGGCCAAGATAGTCTGCAAAATATACTTCGTCTGCCCAGAGTATGACTTCATTTTAACCAGTCGGCCTTCAGGTCTGCATTGTTTAGCGACTATGAAAGTCACGATCAAACTGCTTTGTGTAGAAAAATGACCTGGTTATTATCTATAGTTAGTATTTGATAAGTAGCATTAAAGCAGTATGCGCCCGTACTTGATATCTCCTCTCACAGCATAAGGATGTAACATCTCAAATTGTGCTCGGTTGTCTGGGTTTGAGTTTAGCTTACTTAGATGTCGGTTTACGCGGTCATTGATGACTTCGAGAAGGAAACACACAGCACAACGTGACGACCTGGACTCAGCCTGATTAAGTTATTATGAGCTTATTTTGGATTTAGAAGAGCACTAGGGTTGAATACCCACGTCGGGTATGGGAGGCAGGTTGCTGAACAAGCCATAGTGGCTGAACTTACCACTTTTTGAGCTCGAACTTTTTAGTGGATTCCCTCATGGTTGGGGTGGCTCGTGGTAACAATTTGCATCAACAACACACAGGGATGGTTTTAACCAAATATGTCAAATTAGATTCCTAGACCCAAGCTTTGACACTCGTCGGATGAGTGTACATAAGGATGTCAAACATGGGAAGTTGGTACCTAATCTAGGATTGCCTCACGCTGTTGATTACATGTATTCTGAATATTATAATGGTTTCTTTTGTATATACTTGCCTCTTTTTATATTTAATCTTAAAATTCTAATATAACTTGATAGATTAATCTAACATCAAAGTTAATGACTTTGGGTTAAAATTAAATTTGCATGAGATCATATGTGGTCGTTTCCAATCTTTGGAAAATGTATGTATACGCAATGAATGATGCAATGCATAGTTCTGAGTTTTAGATCGAAGTTAAACTTGATGTTTCATAGTTCTTGATTAAACAGGTCCGAGATCTTTGTAATCTTTCAGAGTGTCACATTGGTATCTTCATTTAAATTATTGGTGTCTTAAATTCTTTGTTAATACTTAATTCAATGTTCAAACAGTCATATATGATATAGAAGATCTATTGACATAATAATTTTCAATTAAATGGATGGTGTATGGAAGTTGTTTGGGCATTGAAGTGGAATGGGTCAAACGATTTACTGACTTCATCTTCATGTGGATCTTGAAGAAGGTCAATATTGCACCATCATTATGGATAAAGTTTCTTTGCGCATCTAAATTCACTGAATGTTGGCAAGTCGATCATCCATTGATTAAGATCAATGGCCTTCGAAGGAGTTCTCTTAACCACATAAGATCCTTACGTAGTTCAGGGTCGGGCACTCTATAGGGTCCTTTTGGGTTGGTAGGATCTTGATACGGATCTCCTTCTTGGAATTACTGTTGATGATTCATAATGCCTTTTCTCACTGATGTTTAGACTTGACAAAATGATCTTTTGATTGATTGGTAAAAATAGGTTCGCATCTAGATTCATTTCCTCTTCAGTTATTAATACAATATAACGGGAATTTCTCATCTAGTATGCATTTGCTCTTGTTCTCCATGATCTTGAATAGGGGTTATGATGGATCTTGAACTATTCTTATTAATATGCATGTCAGGCGGGTTAGGTGTGCTGTGTTGTTATAACATTTCTGGTTACTGGATAGGAGTAACCTACCTTAGTGAAGTCTCTAGTAGATTTGACACTTATGACATCTCTTTATATTAGCAACAATCCACTTCCATTTAGCCCAATAATACCCAAAACTCTGATTCAACTTGCATAGCTTAAACTCATTGATATTCCCTTGGCATGGTTAAACTTTTAATTGGGTATTCTCTATTCTTCAGTAGTACTTGATGTTATGGTTTCGTTGACTTCTTCTCATTGCTTGGTGATAGGCTAGTATGGCTTGATGTCGGACAAAAAGAGTCGTATCACTTTCTCGGCTGACTTCGAACATGGAGGATAATTAATTATCTTAATTTTCTCTTAGTTATCTTCAATTCTTTAATATGAGTAGTAAGGGAGTAGATTAGCGTCCAGAAACTTTTCCTATTCTCACCGTAGTTGATGGATGATCTTTTGGTCTTTAATCTGATATTCTAAGGCCATGGCTATTCCCATCATATGGAAAACTATTATTCAAAGTCATAGTAGTGAGGCAATTAAAGCTAACCTAGTGGTAAATGGGAAGCTTGACGTTCTTTTGGAGATTAAGGCTGACTCAGATCACAGTGACTGAGGAGTGTTAGATGCCACAGATCGAAAGACATGGTCCAACCTTCTCTTGGTGGTTCCTGTGTCTGAAAGTCATGCCTCGTGGGTTGTGTCTGAGGGTTGTGAGCCAATGATGCCTTAATGCTCACTTTAATTGCTTTTGGAGTGACATGAATGATGTCATTATCGATACACTTACAGCTATCTTCCTATAGGGCTGGCTTTTTAAATATGTGATAGGATCTATTTTGATTCTGTATTGTGGGACAACATATATGATCTTATTAACAAGTTCCTAGTTACAGAGCCTGATATGTTAAGTTATAGTTAGAAAGTACCTTATTTATTGATTTGTGAATTTCTTGTTGAGGTAATAGATGAATTCTTTCCTTTTGATTCATCATGTTGTCTAAAGACATAACCCATGGATTCTTCTGAATGCACGATCAGGTACATTGTAGTCTTCCATCTTTCAGATATTAAAATAATGTTGCAGCATGATAGTCTGATCAAACTTAACTTATTATTAATTCAATCTCTATGGCCTGTTCTTTTCATTGAGAGTGTATTTCTTGGTTGGGCAAATCATGCTTATGTGTGATTTAGCGATCATAATATTAATGACTTCATATATCTTGGAATAGAGCCTGCATGACAAACGATCGTTAACTCGACATTTTAACTAGAAAGACATCCTTCTTAATAAAATATTACATGAAGATGAAAGTGGTTTTCCATGTCTTCAGTTGTCTAGGTCTTTCTTGGATACAGTTATTGGGCTCTTCTTGTGTGGCGAGGGCTGACAAAGCTTTCGGATCTCTTTGTTGTCCTTACTAATAAATTCTAAATGAGAGTTAGTGCTCCTCTCGATGTTGCCTCATGTGTCCAAGTCCTATTGGATTCTCTTGACAGGTTTCCCATATTTTAATGTTTGAGTGCATTGGTTTATAGGTATGTTACCAATTCAAGGTGGAATCTGATCAAATGTGTGCCCAGTTGTAAATGACACTAACAGTCTTAGTGATGATAAACAACTTATCATCATTATGATTTAAGCTTTTTGTGTGAACAGATCAGATCTTCTCATTTGGTCTTGTATCAGGACTTTTGGATGTGAAGGGGCCTTGAGATTTCAATTTCCCCATCACCTCCTTTTGGATCCATCGATGCTCTATGAGGGTTGAGCTGTCCATACTCGAGGTCTGATTATATGGTGGTTTTCTTTGAGTTTAGCTGGGCATCAGTTCAAGGAAACCATTAATACATTAGTACTGAGCATGATGTTGGGGACATTTGATCGAGATGTTTAAAACATGATTATGGCAAGCTCTGAGAGGTGAGGTGTTTAATGATAACCTCATTTAGTGTGATAGAAAATGTTCTTATCATATTAATATGCCGTTGAGCACTTTGATCGATAACTTCTGTAACTTTCGGAGGCTTCATTAAGCGAGAGAGTAGAGGCTGAGGAGTTTTGTTTAGTTGGATTCATCATTTCATGCTCTCTGACTTCCAACTTCTTCTTCAGTTCTTTTCTTTGGCCTTTTCATTTCTAGATGATTCTTAGTTCCTTTTATGAAATTGTCAGTACTTTTAGTTAATACTCAATCATAATGTTTAAGTGTTGACATATATCAAGAGTACTGCCATGGAGATTTTGCAAAGGAATGTTAACCGACTTTTAAAGTTCCCAAGGTTTTAGCGTATTGTTGAAATTATAATAGAACTTCAGCAATAACCTTTTGACCTGAACTAGTGCTTTATTCATAAATATATCAAATTCGGCATGGATTTCTATTATTAGATAGTGGGATTACTATGGCAGGAGTGCGTTGTTAATATTAGGGTTTTCTTAAAGCAAAAACAAAGTACTTCTGGACTTTGTGTTCAGGCTTCCTTTTAGTCTTTCACTAGATGTAATGTTTTATAATTCTTATGAAGGAGAAATTTAGTGCCCATGCATGATAGATGTTGAGGAGTTCGAGTATGGTTTCTTTGGGCATCGTTGAGCTATGAGTTCCAGGCCCTAGTTTACTCTGGTAGGAGTTGGAAGAAGATCAAATTAACAAAATTAGTGGTAATTATGAAAATGATTGGAAGAGGTGAGGTATTAGTGGAAGCCTTTGATTGGAAAATGCTGAAAATTGAAGGTCTTTTTAGGAGCTCCATTGTTTGTCTTGTTTGTGATGATAGCGTTTGCTTCCTCTTTTTGATAGCCTTTTTGGCTAAAAACAATCCGGATACCGCCTAGCTCAATTTTCCATTCTTTACCCCCAGTACGTATTCTACATGACATTAAATCGGAGAATGAGAATACACTTACCCCTCATCGTCTTACATAGAAAAGCACTTGTAGTGTTTATGAACATAGTTACCATTCGTATAGGACAATGAAGGGCTTGCATATGTCTCACTTGCCCTCCATAATAAGCATATCTAAATGTCTTGGGCTTCATCATGTTTTGGAGTTGAGTCGGGTTAGAAACCAACTCTTCATTGCATACGTACTACCATAAGAAGGCCTCGGCTAAGTCGCCCATGCTCTTGATTTCCACTTTCTCTAAATTCAAATACCCGACTAAATGTCTGGACTTTCGAAATGGATGAGTAGTTTATCTCATCTATGTATACGCCACCATCTTGGCAATAGAAATCAAATGGTTTTGTGGGACATGAATTTCCTTTGTATTTATCGAAAGTCAGGACCTTGAACTTATATAGGATGGTCATGTTTGGCACAACATAGATCGATGCCTTAAGTTATATTTCCGATACCCTAGCTGGCTTTCAGCCGATCTTAGATTACAATCTTTTTGGGCCTCATTCCCTTGTTTTTCACTTCTGATCACCGCATTGGGGTTTGGCTTTTAGTTGGATTTCTTGACGTTATGATTACGTGCTGAGAGTTTTCTAAATTTATTTCCGGTGTATGCATTGTGCCGGATGCGGATGATGAGATGCTTCCCACTTGTGGTCATCAACTTGATATTGGGGTTCTTCCCAAATGTGAAAGCATACTGTATGGATAGATGATCAAGTATTTTCGAGGTGAGCTACAGGCGATGTCATCTGTGTGCATTTCTAGCTTCCATGTTTTGAATAGGTTGCATCATTTTCCTATTTGGGCTTTCATGGAGATCACCTCTTCCATCAGTTCTTCATGCTTTTTGCTCGATAATAGTCTTTACCATGGCCATTCTTTAGTTTTTGTCTTAGTTCCGTAGGGATGTTATGATATATACTTTATCGGTTTGTCTTGGTCTAGTATGAAAGAAAGTGAGGATGCATGCTTTGATGAAGATTATTTTGTTTTTGTTTTTGTTTTGATGCATGAGTCTCTCGTTGTCTTTCTTAGTTTTTAATTATAGAGTTATCTCTCTTTGAAAGTAAATGGCACATAGATAAGCACGGGTGAGCATTAGAGAGAATTTTTACATAGGCTCCTCATTTTTCTAACATGTGATAATTCATATTTTAGACACCTTACAAGGTCTTAAGATGGGCAGCAATTGAATATGATTTGCAACTAAAGGAACTCATATTAAGCTAAGATTCATATTACTTGCTAGAAATAGGAAAATATATAAATTTGTGTTAATTTGAGGATCTAACTAATAAAATGTTCATCTTAATTGTGCGAGATCATAGCATGGACGATCAGCTGACTCCAAACAGTCTGGCGACTCCTGGCCACAACTCTGACCAAAGGAACCGAATCACTGGCGATAAGACTAGGCTCCATGAATTGTACGAACTAAAGAGAATCTCGAAAGCTTGATGGCTGTAGGTGGTTATTAATTATAAACTTCTAGAAAGATATATTAAGTTATTAGTTAAGAAACTTCTGAAAACTCTGTAGAAACTGGAGCCGTGTATAAAGGCACACGTCATAGTTGAGGTTGTTCTGCTCTGTTTCTGATTTTGGAATTCCTCTCCTTCATTCTCGTTTATTTTTTTGGTGGTGCATGGTGCCTTAATGGCGTTGAGTCGATCAAGCGTTAGTCAAGTTGATCTAGTTGAGTTGGCGAGATAGTGACCAAGAGGATGGATTGTTCATCTTACTGCACAAGTGATGGCGTTCTGATGCGTTTTTGTGCTCTAATCTTAAAGCTATATATAGTATATTCGACCACTAGTTCATTTTCTCGAGACACAGTGTGCTCAATTGTGATTTAGTTAATACAAATGCAGAATCTGAGATGTGAATGCCGACTCTCCTTGGCTGTGGCAGAGTCATACTCGGCGTAAGCTGATAGAGATGGTCTCGGCAGAGATGGTCTCGGCAGAACTATCAGAACTTGGTCTCTTTGAAGTCTTGAGATGAAGCGCTTTTGGTGGACTACTGCTGTCTCAGCTGAAACTTGATAAAAGCGATGCTGAGGTTTTGAATGCAAGTGGCAGAGTAAATAAACTAAGCTATGAATGCAGTGAATGTATGCTACTCTTACTACTTATCTATTATATATCATTGTATTCGTTTCCATTAATTAAGTCAGTCCAGGTTCAATCTCGTTCATAGTCATTTCAGCCTTGGGTAGTCATGGAAATCCTTGAGGATTCGTCCATTGTCATCACAGATGTTATTGTCAGCTACCTCGTATTGATTGTGAGGATTAAGTTCGGAGTTGATTTTGGGTTCCTTTTATTAACAATCGTTAAATGGTTACCTACTATATTAGTTAAGCAGTTCATCGGCAGCTTAACATTGTTCGCGTCTCAAATGCAATGATTCAATTCGTGAATTAAAGAAGAAGAGAATGTCGTGATACATAATGGAAATGATTAACAGAATCAGAATAAATACAAGTGGTCCCGAGTTCGGATGGTTCCATCTTCTCAGCGGTGGCCCGAGTTGATGGTCTGGAGCCTTCAGGTTAGCTTTAGGGATCGTTCTGCAGTATGTCGGTAGTCTGATCGGTCCCCTACAATGGCGTCCAGCTTCCGTTGAACTGGCCTCTCGATCGAGAGAAGCTGCTATACGTATCCGCGAGAAATGGAGAAGGCGAGAGCGAGAGATGATGAGTGATCGTAGCAAAGTGAATTCAAAGACCACTAAACGATGCGCGGCTCACTCCTATATACACGAGCTATGATTAGCTATAAGTCTAACAAATTACATTGAGTGTCATATCTTTACTCTTATGCGAGATCTTTTCACGTGACATGGATTTCCTAGGTGACATGGCAGATGAATTGGCATTGGGTGGCCTCAATTTGGATGGTGATGTGGTCAATACATTTGGGTAGCTCTGGGCTGCTAGATATGTCAATGGTCGGCCGGGCAGCTTCATCTCTAGTTGAGACTCTTGCATTGACCTTGGTCGGCTTTATGACCTGCTAGAAGAAGAGTTACTTTCATTAGCTAAGAAATCTAGATTAACTTTAAATTGTATTTTCTATATGTTTTGAGCTCATAAAATGAATCTTAGCTAACAGTTCCATTCTTAAGCACAGATAGTCTTACGAACCTCCTTCTTAGGTGTCTCAGATGTATAGGTGTATTCATCATGCTTACCCTTTTGCTGCGCATAAATAAGATGAAATCTTAAGTTTTTAAAGATAGAGAATTTTTTCATGGCTTTCTTTTGGTTGATCAAAGGCAGTCGGCCTCTCATTCTTGAGCTTGAATGCTCTTTCGCTTGAAGTTATTCTATGCTCTGGCGATTTAATGACACGAATCTGAAGACAACCAAGAGTGACAGAGCTTTTATTTGGACAGTGCTCCTTGTTTCTCTAGTGCCTGGGCTTATTTACACTCAACATTCATGGAACTGAATTCACCATACTGACAAAACTCTCTTTTACTGTAAAACAGTTATGATCATTGTCTGGTTCGTGGGTTGGATATTATATGGGAACTGGTTTCAGGACCCATGAGAGAGCAATGGGGTGAAGAATCAGCTGAGGTTACTCCAGTTGCTGCCAATTTCTCCTTCTTGCTGCCACCTGCTCATTTTCTTTTCTTTTTTTCTATCTGATACATTTATCGCTACTTTCTTTCTTTGTTGCTTCATTTCAGATTTTAGCTGCTGCTTTCACTTTTCTTTTTCTTCCTTTTGCTCACTTTATTCCTTTATTGCTCTTTGAGCTTAGGAGAGTGTTGAACAATGTTTTGCTTAAGTTTCCCAGCTTGATCATGACTTACTCCCAAAACTAATTCCAAAGCTCTCTGCTCATCCGGGTAAGGTTAATTCATGAGTTTTTTGGCCTTGGCTTGTAGTGAGCTGTAAAAGAAGAATGGTTAGTTAGGCTCAAGTGAGGAAACAACAGATACATTTGTTCAGGTAGGCTTTATTTGGCTCGGGCTCATGCATAGCTGATATTGTCATTCACCGCATGTAAACAGGTTGTATCTAGAGGGTTGAGAGCTAAAATCTTGAGATATCTGAGTTATCATGAATGCAAAAATTACAATAAGAACAAGACGAGAATGACAGAATGCAAGCCATCCATATTTACAGGCTCAAATCTCACCTGAGTTGTATCGGCTCTGACTCAAAGGTTTTCTTTTCAATTTTTTCGTCGATTCTTCCACAGAACAAAGTTTCATTCTCTTGAGCTAAATTCTCTTGTCAAGAGATTGCGGATAATACTTTCCAAGCCCGACTTTATTCAAACTTTCAGAAACCAATTCAAAATTCTTTTCATGACATTTTTATTATTGACACTCATGGAATTACATTCGGATGAAGAAACAGAAAATTTTAAGTTACTGCAGTCAGTGTGTTAGGATGTCCGTAGAGATGGAGCAGGACGAGAATGAATGACAGCGGTTTTTATTGAAAACATAAGTTTGAAATAATACGCTAACGAAATAAAACACACAATTGAAAGAAATAACAATGTAATTTAAACTAAGCAGTTCAGGATGATAGAGGACAAGGCTGACGATCATCCCACCTTTCATCACATTATGCCAATCTGAGGTCATCTTATTTGTTTGTTCCGTCAATGTCTCCTCCATTTCGAATGATTGACATTGAGCTTTCTGGAATGGCTTAATTTGGTGCCCATTGACCTGTAAAGGTCTTTGTTATTTAATAATGCGTCTTTTAAATTTATCTTGCACCATGGGAAGCATAGCATTAGTGATGTAAAAGCCATCCATTGTAGGTAGTTACCCAATGTTTTAAAGTGTTAGATTATCAGGGAGGACTTCTGGCCAACTCAATTCTTTTCTTAGGATCTGCTGGTCATGGAATCGTTTGATTTTCTGTATAGATCTAAATTTCATATCTTCCAATGAAATTATTAATTCTTGCATTGAAACTTTTACATTCTCGGCTTGGTCATGGCCAGAATGCTGCTTAACAGCCGGTATGCTCTTGTTCTGGCTCACAGGAAGGTGACAGGCACAATCTGTGGAGACATCGAGAGGTGTTGATTAGCGGTTGTGTGCGGAAGGCATCCTCGGGCGGCTCGGTCTTTCTTTTTGGGATTGGTCATCTTTTGTGTTTTTCTTGATTTCCTTGTTGAACATTCCTTGACCATTTGTGCAGGGATGGTGGCTGTAGCATTCATTACCGTATTACGAAGAGGAAGCCGTGGCTTTCTTTATTCTGATGATCCCTTAGTCATGTAGCTTTTGGTATAAGCAAATGATATTTGACTTCAGAAGTCCACTACTACTCGTGCATCATTGGTTCTGGTGGCAATGGCTACCCACCTTGATACATAATCTACCCGTTAGGAATGTATGAATAGCCATTGGAGGCCAGGAATGGTCCAGGCTTATCAAATTCCAGAGTTGGATGGGTTTTTGGGGCATTCATGCCTTCTGTTCATGGCCATTCAGCGGTTCGCAGGTGGAGACGAATTCATGCGCGTCTGAAGATGGTTAGCCAGAAGACCACGATCCTAGCACTTTCCTAATGATCAGTGGATCCATAATGAGCCTCCGTGTAGTGGCGAGGCGGAGGCCGATGAACTTTCCCGTGGATGCACTGGATGACTTTGTCACTGCATGATCTCCAAAGGTAGGGATCATCCCAAGTGTAGTAGCAGTTTATCCTTATGCAGCGGAGATGCCTTTGATGGACGAGAGATGTTGCCACAAAATTACAAATGTCAGCAAACCATGGTGAAGACGTTTTTTATGTGCATAAAGTCATGGATTCTGGATAGGCATGGTTCACTTTCTTTCGAGATTCTGCTTAGGTGGTCTGCTCTGATTCTCGCCTCTTTTTTCTCTGATTTCAATGTTGAATTCTTGAAGCATCCACGAATCAGTCTCGGCTTGGCATCGGCTTCTTCAACAAGTATCTGAGCCATGATCAGAGAACACAAATTATTCTAGTCTAGAGAAGGTATGGGCGGAACTTGTCCAGGGCAAACACAATTGTGACGATTCTTCTTTGGTTGTTGTGTAATTCAGCTAGGCAGGAGTCCATAGTTCGTGATGCATAAGAATTACCTGCACTAGGAGGGCTCATCTTGTTGAGCAACATCTGCTTAGAGTTGGATGCATCACACTTTATTCGAATGAAGGTCCCGGTTGGTGCTTGCGGAATGGGACGTGGGTGCAGTGTGACTCTGAAATGCTTCGATACAGTGTTGATCAAAGTTGAATTCCGTCATGCAGCAGGCTTGGGCAGAGAGGCAAGGCAAGTTTCTTGAAGTTTTTATGAATGTAGAAACTGCGTGTCTAAAAATGAGCTGAACCTCCCACGAAGGTTTGGAAGGAAGAGATAGTCTATCTTGGCTTTATCCTTGATGCCTCTATGGATACCGGATATTACTATTCCTTGATCTTTGATGACATTTTTCAAATGAGTAGTTTGTGTCAGTGCATCTTTCAACACCCTTGACATTGTCAGGCATGCATCAATGAAGTCGGCATATACGGTAAAATCATCCATGAACTCATGTACGGTCAGCAAGTCAGAAGATCTTTCGTCATGCAACGTTGGAATGTACTCGTCGCGACTGCCCAAAATAAATGGCATGCGTGTATACGCTAAGGTACCAAATGGGCAGGTAAGGTTGTCTTATGCTGATCTTGGTTGCAATATTATTCGTAGCTGTGAAATCCATGAAAACAGTAATGGGATCTCCACTTGAATTTTTTTCAAGCATTTGGTCAATGAAAATCCTTGCGAGTTGCTTGGTTTAATCTTCCTATCAATGCTTTTTCGCGATTGTTTCTGAATCTGTTGGTACCAGACTCATTGCTGGTTTCGTAGACGGTCTTGGGCTTCTTTATTTCACTTACATGGGGCTTCGCCCTTCATTGCTCGAGATGGAGTAGATGATCCTGCTGAGGGCTTTGACTTCTTTCTTAACCACGTCCGGGAGTGTGATTCGGTCTTCTTCTTGCCTTATGACTTGATCTCCTCCTCCATTAATATTTCTGCAGATGGGGGGTTTATGCCGAAGGAAGATGGAAAGTTTCCACTACTATTGTCTTATCATGCTGCCTTAGGATCTCCGACAAATTTTCTTCTTCTCTTGGTTGAGATTGCTAGCAATAATAACTGGAGGCTGTGTCCAAGTAGGCGTATTTGGTGATTCGGTAATTGTTTTAATTCTAAGTTGAGTAATGGAATTTTCAATTTAGGTCGGATCCGTGGCAGGCTTGGTGTGACTTCGGCACTGTGGTGTGTGATGATGGGCGTTTTATAGTGGTTTTGCAGCATCAAATAACTAAAGCTAACTATAGTATAGTCAACCCTAGGTCATTTTCTCTCGGGACCACAGGTGTAACCGGTGTGATTAGTGTCAAGAGATTGCAAAACAAGATGTGAAGTTTTTGGCTCTTCTGGTTTGTGTGAGTCATACTCAGAACCGGTGGAGATGGTCTCGGCGAGACTATCGGCTGTCTCGGCTGAGGCGGACGAGCACTGGAGGGTACTGCATGCCAGTAAGAAATTAAAAGCGATGGCAGGGGTTTGAATGGGTAAGCATAAAATAAACTAAGGCTATGAATGCGTGAATGTATACTACTCTTACTCACTTATCTATTATTATATAACTGTATTGATTCGGTTCATTAATTAAGTCGATCCGTGGTTCAATCTCGGTTCATAGTCCATATCGACCTTGTATTGGTCATATGGCAATCGCGAAAGAGTTACGTCCATTGTCATGCAGAGGATTTATGTGATATTTCCTCATCGATTGACGATTAAGTTCGTAGCTGATTTTGGTTTCCTATTAACAATCGTTAAATGGTTACCTACTATATTGGTTAAACCAGTTCAATAAACTTGGCTTAACATTGTTCACGTCTCAAATGCAATCGCGATTCAATTTAAATTAAAGAAGAAAGCAGTATAAGAAATGCAGAATAAAATCGATTAACGAATAAAAATAAACTCGATTGGTCCGCAGTTGATTGTTTCATCTTCCTCTTGATCGCCAAGGTTGATGGTGGTGGTTACCACAATTCTTTACTGCTTTTTGAATCGGTCACGGAAGTGCGTATTGTCGGTCGGTCCCAGTAAACGTCCGACTTCAGCTTGATCTCACTTCCTTGTCGAAGAAACTTTATGCAACAGTACCACCTAGAATGGAGAAGGCGAGGCAAATGAGTAAAATGTTGTGTGAAAGGAGTGAATTCAAGGACCCAGAAAAAGTCATAGCGGCTCCTCCTATATATACACGAGTTGCGCGTTGGGTGACTGAAATATCTGGCTAGAATTACAATGTAAATATTTCTATTCTACCCCTGTAGGAGATCTTCAACGTGACATGGCCAGATTCTCTGAAGTGACATATTTGGATAGCCAGATGTGGAAACACTGAGTTGATTTTATTGGTGATGGATGTCCAAAGTGTAGGTTGCAGAGGCAGAGTCAGTTGGGCGAGAGGCAGTCGTGCTTGAACGACTTGACTTTCGTTGAGGCTCTTGACAACAGTTTGGCCTAAGCCGGAAGAAAGAGTGATACTTTTGTCCAGACTTCGAATTAACACAGATTTGTATTTTCTCATATTTAGCCCGTAAAATGAATCTTAGCTAACAATCGATTCTTAAGCACAGAATAGTCTTTAATACTGCCCTTCTTAGGTGTCTTAAAGATGTATACATTGTGACTCATCGGTGTCTGAACATGATTTCGGCCTTTATGGACTCGGTCAATAGGAGTGGAGTGGGCCTTAGCTTCCGTATTTGTTCTTCAGTGGATCTGATGGAACCTTCAATTGTGCTACAACGCGGTGATGGCCTAGGTGATATATCGGTGGGCTTAATCGGCCTTGGTTTCTTTGTCGAGTTGACCATTGCCTCTTCGTTGAGTCGGCCTTTTAGTTGGCAGTTCTTGCTGACAAGATTGTTGCCGGTTGTTCTATTGGGTTGTTTAGTGTTGGCAGCTTCAACTACTTTTGAGCAATCCGGTTTTTCTGATTGCATGGGTTCATCGTTTTGAATAATTGGCTTTAATCAGTCAGCAATTATCAATGTAAATCTCCGGAAATGTGTACTTCTTCCTGTACGGCTTCTTCATTGTGGCTCTAAGCAATGATAATATCGATGTTTCAGCAAGATCTTTGGTGCTTCATGTGCATTTCTAGTTGAATATTCTTCAACCGATTCTTAATAAGGTCAGCCTTGAGGGGAATGGTCTTGGGTGGGGTCTTAACAGCTTAATGTTGAATTGCACGAGTGTCACAGAATTCCAATGAAAGTCCGGAGTATAGCATCAATCTTTGTTCGTGCAGTCATTAGGAATGTTCCCAGGAATTGGGTTGATTCTTTTCGGATGTCTGCGTCCTCATGTCAAAACATAAAAGTCAGCTTGGAAAATTAGCTTTCGTTCTTGGGCGAGAATATCTCCAGAACTCCGTGCGGACAATACTCCTGATAGCAAGTTGAATGGTCATCCCGTGGGTTCTAAATCTCGAAATTAGGGGACTTTATAGATTGATCATGACATTGATTGAAAATCTTCGTAGTGCATTCACCAATGGTGCATGGAGCGAAAAGATTGTGGATCTGCATTTCTTTAGCGGTGTGCTGTCCTTGTTGGAAGTTTCGTTCTTAGTGACACAACACCTCCAACCTCCACACTTCCTTTATCTTCCCGCGTTGTGAGAGTTCCTTGAGGAACTGCGCAGAACTCTTGATGGCATCGAGGTGAATGTTGATTTCCACAGACATCTTCGAACTTTCGTTATCGGACTCCAGCTTTCTTGCTGAAGTGGGCGAGATGAAGCAATGAACAGCTTTTCTGGCCGAGACTGTAAGTCGGCATTATGCTCTGATGTTCTAGTGATCTTCTACCTGATATGAGTTGAGGTAGTTCTTTTCCATGATGACTTCATCTGTTACCTCTCGAATTTGGAATGCTTTGAGAGATTGCTGCTGAATCCTCTTGCTGAAGTTGGCTGTTGTGTTAGCTTATTTGACCATTTTTTGAGGTCTTGGATGGTGGCGTCATATTTTCCTCGAACTGCATGTTCTTGACTCCTGATTCCTGAACTCAGTTATTGATTTACAAGTTGCTTCGTGCAGGTTTTCGGATGGAGAGTTGCCTTGATGGCACTCTGCTGTTGTTGTTGTTCTGAAAAGGTGGTGCTGGGTTTGCTGGAGTGGCTGTTGATAACCTGCTTGCCGATAGAGTGTTCAGTGCGGATCCGAATTGTTGGGTTGCATATGGCCTCGTTCGGTCCTGGCAAATGGTTGTCTCCACATCTCCTGGTTAGCTACCTCTAAGTACTACCAAATGGTTTACACAGAAAAATTATTGATATAGGGCATGCTTTTTTTAGGATCCGCAAACAACAAAAAAAAACATAGACAAATTCAAAATACTTAAGAGCTAACACACTTACTTGAATTTCGAATTGTTTTATTTAGCTTGTACTTGTTACAAAAGAACTGTCCACAGCAAGTTCAAAATCTAAGAAATCTGAATTAGCACAAATTTGTATTTTTATATGTTGAGATTATAAATGAATCTTAGCTAACAGTTCATTCTTGCACAGAATAGTCTTGCAAACTCCTTCTTGTCTAAAGATATAAATTGTGACTCATCACAAAATTATGGAGGGTATTGCCTGTTGTCTTCTTCGATTGAAC